>JADLZK010004814.1:0-25532 GCA_015847255.1 Hyparrhenia diplandra
GAAGATAGAGGCTTTCCGAGCCTCAGCCATATCGGCACCGGCCACAGCGACCACGCGTCACAGACAACCACCCCCAGGGCCGGAGGCGTGCGTGAGTCGGCACCATAAGCCCAACAACCGCCCACGACAAAAACCGCAACCACCCCCTAGGCAAAACTACCCACCAGAACCCCGGACCGAACCCGGACACCAACATGGGGCCTCCGCTACAACCCCTACTGCCATTGCTGCGAGAGGGCAAAGGCCATTACGCAAACAATGCCCATATTTGCGCCAAGGGGAAAAGCGATGGGCGAGGAAACATCGAGCTGAGGCAAGTTAACCACACAAGAAAACGGCAAGCACCCACTCCAACCACTACACTTTCACGACTATGGAATCCCAGCACATCGAGGCTTCCACTACCCGAGCTTTTCCACTCCGGCAACCGGCGAGCGCGGTAGCGATACTACCGGCAAAAGAGTACTCTGATCTCACACCCCGAGCCTCGCACCAAGCTATCACAGCAAGCCCTACCACCTCCACCTCCCGCCACCCGCACCACCTTCGACCCGGCAACACCCGATCAAGCAAGAAATCCGGACAATGCGTCCGGCAAGCCCAACTCATCTTACGGGGTCATCCTGCGCTATCCGCGGGGGGCTCCAAGCGAGAGACGCACGGCAACAAGCGGCGCGAAAGGAGAGCACTGCTCCGGAGGGTCGCATCATGTAGATGCGGAGGGGCCTCACGCGAAAAGCGAGCGGCTGGTCCCACATTCCGATCACCTTCAATGCGGCGACATGAAGCTCGGAGACTACCCTCACTGCCGATCCGATGGTCGCCGACACCAACATCCCGGGCGGGGCTGATTACCTAGGATCCTAGTAGACACGGGCGAGCTCGCGGTGTATCTTGTTAGCATCCACCTTCGACAAAATGGGCACGGGACGGGAACATGTTACAACCGGCGAGGCAATCCCCTCTTACGGCCGGAGGCCGGCAAGTTGGGACCATCGGAAAATCACCTTACGGTCTCGCCGGGGAAAGAGCCCATTCACCCGTCCGGAAAACATCAACGCTTCGGCGTGAAAGTGCGGCACTGTACTACGGCTACTAGCGCGCCATTTTAGGCGCCCGGAGTCACCGCGCGCATTCGCAGCGGTCCTCCACCGAGTTATCTACGCATGAAGATGCCCTCGCGTCCGGCGGCATAATTCGCGTGTTGGAGACGGACGCGGCAAAAGCGGCGGAGGGACTGTCGCACGGGGACAGCGCATAGCGTACACAACCTAGAACAAGAACTGCGGGGCCAAGAGAGCGGCCCGAGGAAAGCGGCGCGGGCCCCTCCCCAGCGAGCACTACCGGCGGAAAGAAAGCGAAGAAAGTCGAGGTTTTGGCTCTGATCCGGATAGAAGTAACCATATCCGCACTCACGGACCCGGACCTCGCGTGAGCTCTTGCGGTGCCTCGAGAAATCTCCGATGTGTTTGACAGTCCGATGAAGATTCTGAGGGTGTTGCCGTGACCTCATCGAACACCACCTCAAGCATAAGACGGGCGCCACTCCCGTAAGCGAAGCCGCCAAAATGTCGAGACGAGAGAGAGTAGCGTATGCGCGAGGCTAATACGCCTTCTAGGCAGCGAGGAGGTCATCCGCCCGGTCAAATACCCCACGCGGTTTATCCAAGCGTTGTCATGGTGAGCAAGCCTTAGCCAAAGACAAAGCGGAGCCCACCCGGATGGAGGATGTGTGTGGATTTCACCGGCTGAACAAAGCATGCCGAAGGGCGATTTTTCCCCTCCCGAGTCGGCTCTCTGAGTCAAAGCCGCGCGGCGGTACGTGAAAGGTTGTCCCTCACGGACTATTTCTCGGAGGATACCCAAATTTGGATGAACGAGGCGGATGAAAGACAAGACAAGTTTCATAACCCCGCCGGAACTTCTTTGCGGGAGAATGGCGAAAGGCCTCGCATAGACGCTCGGCTCGTCGCCATACGCGAATGACGGCGAGGTGTTGGAGAGCGACAAGCGCCATCTCGGCCCTACGTCGTGACTTAGTCAAAGTAAGTTAAAGGAAGGCCACATCATGGACCTCAAAGGACGCTACGTCAAAGCTACGCGAAGCGGGCTCAACTCCGCCCGCCAAATTAGTATTATTTAGGTAAGCAAAGGGCAAGTTACTAGAACGCCTCGTATCACAAAAGGAATAGAGGCCAACCCCGCCCGAGTGCCAGCAATCACGCGTGATGGAACCTCGAGGAACAGAAAATGCGGTCCGGAGACTAGCGGAATTTCGCCGCCCTTAGCGAGGTTCATCTCCAGGTCAGGCGGGGTTACCGTTCTTCAAACTTTAAAGGAAGCAGACCCATTGAGTTGGGGGCCTCGCAACAAAAGCCGAAGACCTCAAAGCGGTACCTCAAAACCTTAGCACCCCCTGCGCTTCCCTCGAGACCGGGCAGAAGGACTCTTCTCTCGTCGTACCGCATCAGCCCCATGCGGGTCGGTTGCGGTGCTCGTCGAAGAAGTGAGCGAAGGGCACGATCGGGCAAATCCGTCTACTATGTCTAAAAAGCCTGGGGGCCCAAGCTAAATTACGGGTGGAAAAGGTAGCCCTCTTAGCGATGATCGCGACTCAAGAAAACTCAAGCACTACTTCCGGGCACATGGGGTCCACCATACCTTGGGGCTTTCCCTCGACAACATATTGAAACCAGGTCGATTGAGGCGGAGTAATAGCGAGTGGCGACGGATGGAACCGCATGTCCAGTTCGTCGACGAGCGGCCATCAAGTCTGACCCTAGCGGATTTCCTAACCGGGTGGACACGACACATACAACAAAGCAGCGAACTTGGACCCGATTTGGATAGCACACAACGGCGGGCACGGGGGGCACGGGCGGCATCGCGGCCATCATCACCTCACCCTCGGTCAAGGCGAGATATGTTGCCGGCTAGAATTCCGGTGCACAAACAACGAATGATCTGACCGGTGCTCTTGGCACTAAACAAGCTGGGGCCATGTCGGCAGCGAAGGGGCCATCATCGCAGGCTTCGGTGGTCTCGAAACAAGCCCGAGAAGGACAACAAAGCCAAGCACCAGAGCGCAAAAATGCACACAGCAGGCTAAGGAAACGGAGGCCTTCTTTCTGGCGTCTGGCCCAAGATATATCCAGGCGGGGACAACGGCACCTTGAGCGAGCTGTGAAGGCGGCGTCGGCGAGCCACTCCACGGGGCGTGTTCTTCGAAATCTTTGCGTAGCCCAGCGATTCAAGAAGGCGACCCACCCACGAAATGCGGTCGGCGCCATTCCACGGCGAAGATTGGAGAGCCCGTCATTGCATTCATCGGAGGCCTCTTGAGGCCCTGATCCAGGAAGAACCAAAAGGGTTGAAGCGGAAAGGTCGAGGCTACCGTCTAGTTGACAACAAGGCTGTACAAGGCATCGCGTAACGCTCCATGGCTAAAATGCATATCTCTGCGAAGGCTGCGCCATCCTAGCGGAGATCTGACGAAGGCATCTCGCGGCTGCACTGCTGGCCCGGGCGCTAGTGGGAAAGGTGTTGAGGCAAGGGTTCTATTGGCCCGCACTCCAGCGGCGCCCGCAGACCCCGGTCAAAACGCTGCGAAGGATGCCCGGTGGCGGCCCACCACTCCAGCAGGCCGGGGGCTCAGGCAACCCTCATCCGCCCCACATGGCGCCGGCGATGGGCGATAGACCTTATCGGTCCAATGCCGCCCGACTCGGGGAACCTCCGCACCGCGGTAGTGGCGGTCGAATACTTCACCAAATGGATCGAAGCAGCCCTCTCGCGCAAGCATAACCTCTCTTTCGGTACAAAAGTTCTTACAGCGGCCGGATCGTGCGCGGCCGGAATCCCAGCGAGACATAGCGGTCGATAGCGGCACCGGTTTGATAGCGAAGGCTTCAAGCGAGTTACGCCATCAAATAGGCACCAAGATACACTTCGCCTCCGTGAGGCACCCCCAATCTAAAGCGGCCTGCGTCCGAAAGGGCCAATGGCATAATCCTGCGAGGGTATCAGGTAGCGAGGTCCGCAGCGAAACCAAGAGGAAAATGGGCGGAGGAGCTCACTCGGTGGTATGGTCACATAACACCTCCAGCCCGTCGCGACCAAATTCACGCCCTTCAAGCTCTGTTGGGAGAAGAGGCCGTCCTCCCGGAAGAAGCGGAAGCAGCGTCGCTAAGGGTCACCGCGAAAGCCCCGAAGAAGAAGAAGCGTCGCGAAGGACCTCCTCGAAGAAACAAGAAACATGGCCATCCTCAACCTCCCGCATACCGGGGAGAGACCACAAGATGGAGGAACAAGAAGCTCGGCCTCGCCGCGATCTCCGTCGGGAGACTTTCAGATCTGATCGGGGAAGCGAAGCAGCGAAGATGGGCGGCAAGTTCATATCCAAGTGGACGGGCCCATACCTGCGTCACTAAGTCCACAAGACCAGGCTCCCGCTTCCACACACCAAGATCTCGAGAAGGCCATGATCTCCCCACACATGGGCATTCGGCGACCTCGCCGTACTACCCCTAGCGGTGCAATGTACCCCAGGCACTCGCGAGTTGTTAGGGGAGCTCAGCTCATTTTACCATTTCATTTTTCTCTTCCTAAACTTAAGACCATGAACAATACGGGCTGCACTCTTTTTTCCTTGCGCGAAGGGGCGCGAGGTTTTTAACGAGCGTACCAATATCCCTAATATATGCAGGTTAGTTACCCCCACATCGGAGAAAGTTGCAACGCAAAAATTTTACCTTGAAAGGGTGGCGTGCCGCCGTCCCTCATCGGCGCGAAAGGTAGCTGGGATTGCGGCTCGGGAGGGCAGGCAAGGCTGCACCCCGCTCGATCAAACCGACAAAAACACTCCGCTACTCTAAATTATGTTAAGTCGAGGCGCCTGGCACCTCCGCGAGGGTTTCGCAATGGCATGCGCTCAGAGTATGAGACCCGCGGGCATCACAAAAAGTCGGGCGCCACAGCACCTCCGCGAGGGCTCGCAATGAATGCGCCCAGGCTCTCAGTATGAGACCCGCGGAGGCACACAAAGTCGGGCGCCGGCACCTCGCCGGCTCGCAATGAACGCCCAGCGCTCTCACGTATGAGACCGCGGGGCTGCCACAAAAGTCGGGCGTCCAGGCACCCCTCCGCGGGGCTTTCGCAATGAAGCGCCCGCGCTCTCAGGAGCATGAGACCGCGAGGCGCACAAAGTGGGGCGCCTGGCACCTCGCGGGGAGGCTCGCAATGGCCGCCCAGCGCACTCAGGAGCATGAGACCCACGCGGGGGCCACAAGAGGTCGGCGCCCGGCACCTCCGCGAGGGCTCGCAATAAAAGACACCAGCGCTCTCCAAGTATGAGACCGCGGAGGCTACAAAAGTCGGGCGCCGGCACCTCGCCGGGAGCTCGCAATGAAGCGCCCGCGCTCTCAAGTATGAGACGCGGAGCGCCACAAGCGGAAGCCCTGGCACCTCGCCGGGGAAGCTCGCGGCGGTACTTCCGCCACCCCTCGGTCCGATCACGCGGAGGCACCGGCGAGAAATCGGGTGCGAGGGAGCCTTCGCGGGGCTCGGCAACAAAATACCACCACCTACCAACGACAAAGACCTCCGCCCGTACGGCCTAAACACCGCAGGCCAAGAACAAGGCCTCCGCCGATCAGCCTCAACTCCACCACCCACCAAGGACAAGACCTCCGCCGTACGGCCTTAACACCACCACCCACCAAGGACAAGACCTCCGTAGGTACAAACCATAATCACACAAGCACTTATGACATCAGCCCAGCGCCGGGAGGCACCACCGGAGTGGGAGCACCTCCCGCCCCCAAAGAGCACTATAAAACCAAACCTCCCCTACGAGTCCCATGTTAGGAAGAGAGCGACCATCGACCACATACGCCACCATGCTACCACCCATACCCAAACCCGATCCTATAGAGCGAGATGCCGGGATACCTCCGAAACCCACGACCTCCCAACCCGGCGAGGCACCACAATGGAAAATAAACGGACCCCGACCCCGAGGCGGGCCGCCAAAGTGCAATGAAGAGCAACGGCGCTCTGAGATGCCCCGACGAGGCGAAGCATCAAACCTCGCAAACCAACAAAGACCAAATGCGAGACAAACTAGAGCATTTCGGTCCTCCGCAACCCCTGCGCCGGCTGGGGAAGCACCTCGCGCGGGACCCGACCAACTTCGGCGCGGTGACTCTGCGAAGGGGATACCACAATGGAGAATATAACATCCTCACCGTGGGCAACTCCACCAAAGGAATCGAGTCGAAGGGGGTAGGGGCGCACTGAACACGAACACTTAGCGAAAGGCGGCAAAAGCTGCGACAACCCGCAAGACCGCCATTCAACAAGGATGGGCGTGCACAAAGGCGCGGGGACCCACCCCCGCCAAACCACCCTGCGAAGAGTCCCAATTCGCGCCCGGGGGCCGTCCGCACCTAAGTCTCGGGGACGATGAGTCGTGCGCCGCGAGGAATCACTGGGGGCGCACCCTCGCCTCAACTTCAAGCTTCAACGGGGAACCTGTGGAGGCGAAAAGGACCCTAACTGGCGTCCCAAAAGAACTTTTGTAGCCACAAGCAATAAAAGCAGCGGTACTATTTGGTCAAGCAAACCTTCACGAGCAGCAGCATGAGCATGCCCAGAGGAAAATAGGGGGACCTTGGGTCTATCGCGACTACCTTCGCAAAGCAGCCTTGAGTCTCGCACTAAGGAGGAGGAGACGAAGGGGGCGGCCGCGTCTATCGCCTACACCTTCGAGCGCGCGAGGTCTCGCACTAAGGAAAGCGAGGGACGCCGTGTCTATCGCCGGCTACCTTCGCAAGCTTGCGAGTCTCGCACTAAGGAAAAGCCGAGGGGACGGCGTATTTGTCTATCGCGGCTACCTTCGCCTAAGCAGCGAGTCTCGCACTAAGAACCGGGGGACGCCCCGCATTGTCTATCGCGACCACCTTAACCGCTAAAGCAGCCTTGCAAATCTGCACTAAGTGGGAAATAGGGGCCGCCGTGTCTATCGCCGGGTTACCTTCAAGAAAAGCAGCGCGAGTCTCGCACTAAGTGAAATAGGGACGCCGCTGTTTACAGCGGCTACCTTCGCAAAGCAGCGAGTCTCGCACTAAGTGAAATAGGGGCGCCTGTCTATCGCGGCCACCGTAAAAAAAAACGCAGCGACATCATCGCCAAGAAAAATAGGGGGACACCGCCCCGCTCACGCGGCTACCTCGACGCACCATTCCCTTGGTACATGCAACACAAAACAACTCTTTGCAAACATACCACATCTATTACATTACGAGGGAAAGTTACACGGCCCTCGCGTGCGGAAAGCCCGTGAGCCTCGACACACATCCTCGGCTACGAGAGGTCACGACCCCATACAAAATGGCCTTAACCAACACCTTTCGCTACACGGCTCCGCAAACTCCTCTACATCCCACCACCTCCACCCGGTCTCCGGCAGAATCACGCGGCTCACGGTATCACGAGGCTCAGAAAGAACAAGCGGAAGTTCACCCGTAGCACTTTCGATGCGGTATACCCTCCGCGTGTCGCTCCACTCGAAGCCCACATCCTCACCTTTGGAACAACGACTCGGCCTCCGCGATCGACCCAACAAACCGCTTGCCCAAGTCGCGATGGCTACGGCTTCATCGTCCTCAATATCATCCTCCGCCAAAGGCGGCGGCGCCGGCTCAGTACCCGTTCCACTTGGCGGTTTGTCAAGTCATGGGACCGCCGAGGAAGGCCTCAGGGGCGATTGGCTACATCGTACCCGAACCCTGCCCACCAAAACCGATTCGAAGGGCGGTCAGGGAACCGCTGCATGGCATGAACCCAAGTCTCCCACGAAATGACACATCTTGGCGATTCATCATCGGCGGAACCACGTTAAGCACCCTCAGCGCGAGGCCCCACGGGTACTTCTTGGCCAACACAATCATCAAACGCGGTTAGCCCCAACCCCAACACGATCAAGCTACGAAGGTGCACTGCGCGCGGAAGGCGCACAATCAATTAACAAATGAATGTAGCGAGAAGCCCCTAAAACTCAATTCATCATTCAACTTAAAGCCCGAAGGCCAGAAGTTTCACACCACATGATTGTCTCATCCGGGGAAAGAATAAACTCAGCGCAATCTCTGGAGCCCTAAGCTACCTCTGCGCGTCGGAGCGCGGCGGGCGGCGGAGGGTCGTCGGAGGCATGGTGGGGCCGGGGGCGACCTCAGGGGCTCGGCGGCGGGCGCTGTGCGGAGATCTTGTCGGAGGGTGGGAGCTGCGGCTCCCGGAGGCGGGCGCCGAGGGCCGGGATGGCAACCGGCCCGGCCGCGACGGAGGCACGGGAATCGCCCGGAAGGCGACCACGGCACCTCCAGCCGTCCAGGCGACTTGTATCTCCTCGGGAGCAGCACGGGAGCCCCCTCAGCTCGAAGCAGCGCTAGCGACCTAGAGCGACACCAAGTCGGCACACAAGGCCAATGAAGTAGCGAGCAAACAAAGTAGTAAAAGCGAGCAGGACAACAAAAGCAAACAAGTGACCAACCTTCGGCGGATCGGTATGGCGAAAACGAGGAGCAAGCTCCGCCCTCCGTCGTACCCGAGCGCTTGATGAAGAGGGTCGCCAAAGCGCTTCATGTCCCCGCTCCTCGGCGAGGGCCCTAACCTCGTCGGGGCCGGGAAATGAGGGTCCCGGGGGCCTCGACAACGGCGTGCGATGCGCGCAATCCGGATGGCGGGGCCTCGGGGCGCCCGCGGCGGTGCCGCTCCGGGGTCGCCCCGCGCGCCACCACGCCCGCGGCTCCCCGCCTCCGGCGCATCCCGGGCGCCAGCAAAGGGCGGGGTCGGGGCCCGACGAAGCGGGCGAGAAGCGGCCCGACTCACTCGCCCAGAAACGTCAGCGCTAGCCTTGAAGGCCTCGCCTCCGCATACCGGGGCGACTCAGATCGGTGAGCCTCTTCGGCCAGCGCCACCTCCGCCTCCGCGTTGCGGGCCTCCGCGCCTCACGTCGGCGCTCATTCTCCGCCGGAGGAACCTTCGCACCCTCGCCCGAGGTCCGCCACCTCCCCTCCGGGCGCTCGCCTCATCAATGGCCGCCTTCGGCTCACGGGCCTCCAGCCGTCTCCTTGAGCTCGCTAGAGGCCTTCCCTGCGGCGTCCGTGGTCGACGGAATCCCAGCCCTCCACGGATGGCGCCCCAGCGCCCGGCACTAGCAGCTCCGATGTCTTCACCTTGATATCCTCATGGATATCGGTGAAGCCCGATTCGCCACACCATCTACGCCTCGGCGGCGCCTAATGATCGGCGCGCCCAATCATCCTCGCTCAACCCGAGCTGGCAAAGGGGGGTGTCGGTCGATGCCCGTGTGCAGCTCCGCGTCGACATCATCGATGCCCGTCGTCTCCGCCCATAAAGGCGAGGGAGGGCCTCGGCTCCCCCGAGGGCCTTCCTTCCTCTCGGGCCTCGGAGGTGGGTCAAAAATGGCGCGCCGCCCACCGCGAAATCCTTGCCGATGAGGGCGGAGGCACGCGTGCTCATGCGGCAAGTCACAGCGGACTTGCTCGGCGCGCACCCTCGCCACCGCCCGTCCCGCCGTCCCCCTCATCTTCCTCGGAGGGCGCCGCCCGCGGCTCTCTGACCTCTCTGGTCGGGCCGTCGTCGGACGCCTCCTCCTCCGCGTCGCCTCCTCGGCCGCCCTCCGTGTACGCCTCAGCGTCCTCCGCCTCATCCTCATCGTTGAATAAGGAAGCGGCCGAGGTCGCCACCGAACCAGCCGGCCCCGAAGAACCCGCCCCCTCCGGCGGCGGGTGGGGCGGAGGGCCAGCGCCCCGGCGGGGGCTCGGGCGACCGGCGGCGTGCTGGCGCTGCGGACCCGGCTTCTTCCTCCGCATCCATGGGCGTCGGCGCCGCCGCCGGTCGGCTGGTCCTCGTGGCGGGCTCCGGCGGGTCGAGGCCCGGTTCACCGGCGGCGGTCAGTGACGGTAGCGGATCCAGCCGGACCTCCGAAGCCTCCAACTTTCCAATAAGGAAGTCGAGCGGCGGTGGCCTCCGCCATCACCAGCCGGGCGAACTCCCACCTTATCGCCCTTTGCCGCCTCAAGCGGCTCGGGCCAGATCGTCTCGAGGTCAAACCTCAACGCCTTGGCCCCTTGGGGGCATACTCCGCCCGAGTCCGCCTTCAACGGAGGGCACCCCCCGCCCACGGGACTTGTACCTGCGCCACCGCGAACTCCTCCACCAGGTCCCGCGCGCTTGGGCGTGGCGGGACATGGCGGCGTCCGGCTCCCTCGTCGCCTCCGGCGTCTTCGCGAGCTTCACCTTGGCGATGGCGAGGGACTCCGGATCGCCATACAGCCCCTCGCACCCTCCAGCGGTAATAGAACCAGTGTCGAGCCAGTCGGCGCTCCCACTTGTTTCGTTGCGCCACGGCGGGAGGCCTCCACCCAGCTGCGGGGGGATGAAACTGCACACGCCATGCGGGCGCGGAAGACCTCCTCCTCCGTCGCCACGGTGCGCGGCTGATAGTGCACGGTGTGGGCTCCGATGGCCGATCCGCCGTCGGCTCCAGCCCGGCGGGCGGCACGCCCAGGCATACGTCATCGGGCGTGGAAAGCACGACGCCGTGAGTTGATGGAAGCGGAGGTTGAACCTCGCGGCACCCGCAAAGACGAGCTCACACCGGGGAAGCGGGCCGCGTGGAAGAACTCCTCGAAGGCGATGACTTCGCCGGGCTTCGGGCGCGGTCAGAATCTCGCCCTCGAGGCGCGGAAATGCTTCTGTGGAAGAACTCGTGCTCGAACTGGGCGCCTTGGGGGACTTGTCGGTGCTCTTGCTCAGGAAACTCGAAGCACTCGACGACGGTCTTGGGCCTCATGGTCTCCTTGGTACGAGCCATCGATGGACCCCCCCGCAGCGAAAGGGACCCTCGCTAAAGAGCGGGCGAACTTAGGGCAGCGCGGCGGCGCGTGAAGGGAGGCGAGCGTGGCAAAAGGAGAGCACAAACCCTAATCACACCAACCGTGCGTATTTATAGGCGGGGACGGAGGGGCGCGGCGGGGACGCGGCCGCGAGCCCCCGGAGATCACGGCCCGGATCCCAAAACAACGCCGAGGCCCCCTCGATCCGCCCACGCGGGCAAACCAGCGGCATCCAGGTACCACCTAAACAAACACAGTTCACCCCGATCCGCGTCACTCCCAAACTAACCAGCGGCATCCGACCAAGGGCAGCCAAACCCTAACGCGCTGGAGAAGAAGGAGGGCCGAGGCCCACCTCCGCGAGGCCCACGAGCGGCCGGGGACGCGCCCGGGGCAGGGCCCATGGGGCGGCAAGCACACCACCCGCACGGGACCCTCCGGAAGGGCGTTTCGCTTTGCTCTAGCCTCCTCGGAGGGAACCGGACCTTCGAGGGCTCTTTGTTGGGGAGGCGACCCTCGCCCGCCCCGGCAGCCCACCCAGGCCTCACCACGGGGGCCAAGAACTAATCTCCGTTAACATATTGCGAAGTCTTGCGGGATCGGCAAGCGGAGGACCCTCCGCGGAACACGAGCGGCGAAGCGTCACCCCTCCGTCAGGGCGGCCCCCAGAGCAGGCATTCGGCCGGGAGCATGACGGCCCCTACGCGACGGGGGAGCGCCGGCGAAGGGGTCTCCCAAGCAACGAGCCCAAGCCGCTGGGAAGGCCGGCGGAGGGGTCCCTCGGAACCACCCCCTCCGCGGGTGCACGGACCGGCGGGGGGGAAACCCTACGACTCCCGGGCGGGGAGAAGTCACACGTGTTTTTCCCGTATTAACCCTGTACGAATAGTTCTTGGCTTGCCCTGGGGCCCATTTGTAAGTGTGTGTTCCCCTACCTACCATGTACCAAATTGTAAATCAGCCCCTCGACCCCTTGTATTCCTATAAATGCCAGGCACGGGCTCAAGGAAACGGACGGATGGTTGGTCAATTTAAATACCGTTTACTCGTTTTTATTACTCCCACGCCTCGCCTCGCGACCCATCCTTTCCCTCCTCCTTCAAGGACCAGGGCACCCTCCGATCACCTCGACCCTCGGCAACGCCAAATAAGGTCGAAGCGGACCGAGGAGGCCGCTCCGCTCCACGATCGTGTTCTCGACCTACCCTGTGGGAAGCCCTCGCCCCCCTTCCGCCTCCTCGGGAGCGAAGGCTAAGGGGGCGGGAGGATCCCCATTGGGGCGAAGATAGGAGCATTGGCGAAACTAGGAGGGCCAGCGGTGGCCATGCCCTTCCACCCCACCCCAATAAAGTGATAGCTTTTTAAACCCCCTATAAATTATAGGAATGGGGGATTTTTCTATTTTTTTATCATCATATTGTGATTTTTCGTTATGCATGTATAAAACACACGAGCAAAGTTATTGAGATATACACTTATGTATGTATTTATTATACTCAAAGATGTCATCATATTTGATTTATGCGCCCCCTTAATCAAAGTTGTTGGTGCGGCCAATAGTTATAGTGTTGTGCCTCCCATCGCGGGGAATAAGATGTGGAAAGAGAGAAGAGGAGGAAGGTGGTGACTTGTGGGGTCCACGTGTAAGTGGTATGAAGAGAGGAAGAGATACAAGTGTATTTGGACGATGTTGGCCTACAAATGGATTCAAATCAACGGTGTCCAAAGGATATACTCCCTCTGTATCACTATTAAAATATGTTTAGCACAACGACACGGTCTCTAAAGCATAACTTTGACTTCTCTTACAAAAATATTTATTGGAAAGTTATATATGTATATTTTTATGAAAGTAATTGTCAAAAATCTATTAATATGATTTGTAACATTTTCAAACTCAACGACTTACATGATTTATGTTCCCAATGTTAGATCCAAACCTTTTAGAAACATCCTCTAGTAGTGATAAGCGTCTGAGAGGGAGTAGAGTAATATCAAGTACAATAAGTTTGGCAAGTTGGGCAACTAATTAGGGGGGCAATTTGGACTTTTATAGGAAATAATATCTAATATCTCACCGGGATTATGAGATTGTGGTGATCAAACCAACGGATATGTGGGCCATACGACGTTTCAGTGACGTGATTGGTTTGGTTCGTTGTTTTTGCCCTATATGCAGCTAGTACACTACCGGATTCGCTGATATCCCGTGAGCCCGACGCTCACGGGAAAGGCCCTTTTATTCACGGGAAAGGATGGCCGTGTGTAACACACGGGATATCGTTGACGAAAAAAACGACCGGAAAATCTCTCTTTCCCGTGAACACGGACCATGTTCACGGGATATCCTTTCCCCGTGATTCTAGAAAGCTCACGGGATATACTTAACGGGGGGGGGGGGGCATGAAACGTCGTTTTCGAGGTGATATCCCGTGAGCGTAGCGGTGCGACTCACGGGATATCCTCTCCCTTTTCCGTGTGTCAAATTGAGTTCACGGGAAATATTTGGTCAATTTCCCGTGAGCCGTGCCACTCCACGGAAAATATTTGATCAATTTCCGTGTGTGGCTCACGGAAAATTGACCTTTTTTTTTTTTTTTTTGTTGCGACACATTGTTGACACATATAAATATATATATACATACTGATTTCATAATATCCATAATACCACATATATAGCTCGATAAATCCATAATACCACATATATATTACATAATATCCAACAAAGTCACAAGTTCAACCACATGTTCATGAGTGCAACCACAAGTGCACAAGTTTTCAACCTAAAAACATGACAAATTTACGGCCACGGCGTCCAACCTGCCGGCGCGTTCCCAAGCGTCCGGTTGAGATTGGTTCGGAGTTGGGTTCGAGGCATGAGAATTTTCCCGCACGTAGGCAAAGATAAATAGTTAGAAATTTGTGAGACAAAATTCAAGGTAGAATCTATTAACTTGAAAAAAAGAAGAGAAATAGTTAGAAATTTCGGCAGCACCTCCCTCGCACGGAGGGCTTTCCAACCTGCAAGAAAACAACGGCTCGATGGCCGACAACCACATGTCCACGTGCACATCTCATGGTGCATTCAAAACTCAAGATCATATCCATTCACATTCATATATGCATATTTCGAAGTTACGGAGACAAACTCACGGGAGAAGCTCCATGCGGTGGAGGGAAGATCGACGGGGCGGACCGTAGACGGGCGGTGGGACGAAGACGGGCGGTGGCGGGGAAGGCGATGTCCGGTGGCACTGCACACCAACACGGCCACCAACACGGCTGGAGGCACGCTAGGAGAGCTTCCATGCTCTTCGGTCTTTGCTCGACCCTCTCTTGCTCCACTCGAGCCCTCTCTTGCTCTGCTGAGCCCTTGCCCGCTCCTCTCCTCGGCCTCCTCCCGTCGCTTTCTCTCTTCCTCTATCTTGGCCTATTTCAACACAAAGTTAGAACACGGAGAAATAGTATTCAACGATAAATGAACCTTAAATAAAAATATATAAACCTCAAGTCTGGAGACTGTAGCCTGGTAAGTGGTTGGCCGCTCGCGTATCACCGGGCCTCCCGAGCGTGCTTTCGGAGCTCGATAGCTTCTTTGTGTTGTGCTTGGGTTGATAACGCTATCACCTATATAGTACCGCCCGTGCTTCTTGCCTCCTCCGGCGATCATGGCGATGTCCCCCCTCAATGTCGTGGCCACGGGGATCGAAGCTTTCTCCATCGCTCCCTCGCCACTCCGGTGTACCCTCTTTGATCTTCGTAGGCGGTCGGGTCGGTGTAGGCCGGGCCTAGCCTCGGGGTTGAAGACGGACCGTGGGATCTTTATACCGCCCATGTGGGAGTTAGCAAAGGCCTCGGCGTCTTTGATTGGCGTGCCATGTGTCGCTCCTGTGTGAGAAAAAAGAAAAGTAGCTAGAATGGTAAGAAAGTATTGAGTTGCACATCAGAAAATAAGAATTGGATAACACTTACATATCTAGCTTGGTAGGTCGCGAGATTAACGCTGCCTTGATGGTGTGGTACACGGCATCATGGCACGGCCGGTCCCGTAGTCGTTGTGGACCTCGATGATGCAGTATCGACCCACTTGTCCACCTGAAGCTTCCAAAGAACGCCTATGCAACAAGCATCACTCCGGAATCACCTCTGAGGACACCAAGTATAACACGATTATAAAAATCACATTAAGCATAATTAAACTTAGTATGAGCATTCAATATTTACCTCCATGTATTGTTCTTTGGTCGATTCAGCGTTTTCCATTCCTGCTTATCGAGCCTTACGTTTCTCCTTTATCGCGTACCACGTCCTAACGGCCTGGCCGCGTGCCTCGTACCACATATACGCCACATGCTTGAAAAGGCGTTTAGAGCCACTTCCTCCGCCTCGGCCTCGTATCCCTCCTCGCACTTGAAGTATTTACGCACATAGAAGCAATGTAATAAGTCATTATTTCTAACATTAGAATTTGGAGTGATGTATTTGTACGGTGCGACATAGACTTACCCAAAACTCTTTGACCACCACGAATGGCCTTGTTACCATATTTTATGCCATCCTCATCATAGTTGTCCGAGAAAGTCCGGCGTCTTGGTGGAGCGGCGTGACGGCATACTCTTCTCCGTCGATTTTAACAAGGCGGGGTAGTGCTTCCTCACCGAGAATACCAAGAATCTTTGGCGGGAAGGCGTCCTTGAACCGAAGTTCGCGGTGACAACAAAACCCCTGCCCAAATGATCAAGAATAACTATTAGTTCCTATTAGGATTTTGAAACACGAAAAATAAGAAAGTAGTGCTAAAGTGTAAAGTAAATTACCTTGGGCGTGTTGGTCTTATGGTCGGGTTTACGCTCCTCACGAGGTTGTCGATCCGGGAGTCCGGAGGGGCCTCGCAAGTAGACACGCCTCTGGCGGAGGAAGAGGAACCCCCTCCCGTACTACGGCTAGTCCCCTCCTCGTGGTGCGACGCCGGCGGTCCGCGTCTTTGCGACGCCGAGAGGTCCTCGTCCTCCGCCTCGCCTCGCCTCCTCCTCCTCCTCCTCCTCCTCGTGCACCACTGGTGGTGGCGACGGTGGTCGGGGGTGCACGATGCCTGCCCATGCCCTATCTGTGGCGGTGGTGGTGGCTCGACGCTTCCTCTTCTGTTGCCCTTGCCCTAGCGAGGCTACACTTCTGAACCTCCTGGTCATTCTCTTGAACACATTCGTTCGAGGCATCTTTTTGAATGACCTGCAAGTAGATAGAACATAATTAGTAAAAATGCAAAATTAAATAGAACATAATTATGAAGAGATTGAAAACCAATAATCGTAACATAATTATTAAGAGATGCATAGTATTACATGTATTAGAAATAATCCTCATCCCTCGCCACGATTTCAAGACTTTGTCGGATCATAATCCTCATGATCACTATCATCCATGTCTACGTCTTCCAACATATGAAGATTGGCGGGATCCATAGGAGGAGGAACGGCGTCAACACTGCATTTGTCCTTAAGTAATTTTTTCAAGTAATCGTAAGTCCTTCGTGATCTCGAACCTCCTCGTCCTCCTCATCATCAACAACACTTTCATTGTCTACTTCCATTTCGTTGGGCCCGGTTATTTCTATCACAAATTTACCTTGTAGCCCATCTTCTTGGAAGAACTCTCCCTCATATGTGTTTGCATTAAAATGGTAATCGTCCCCTCGTTTGGGGGACGGGTAGTCTACCGTGTGGCAATACCTTCGCACAACATCCCAACCCTTAAGCCGCTCGTCGTCCGGCAACACCATGGGAGATAATAAACTTGTGTGGCATGTTGAGCCACAATGTAGACATCATCTCCGGCCATCGGGAATCTTGTCGAATCTGAACAATCCCAAGTTGTTCGAGGTCCGAATTTGTTATTTCAGGATCAAACCAATGGCACTTAAACACGACGGGAGCAAGCCGTTTAGAGCCCGGGAAATGGAGCTCGTATATTTCTTCAATTCTTCCATAATAACCTTTAGTGCTAGTTCCATCATCACCTTTAGTGAAAACTCCGGTATTTGTGGTTCTTCGGTTTGGTCGATTACGCTCATAGCTAGTTGTGTGGTAGCGATATCCATTCACGTCATAACCGGTAAATGACCTAACCACGGTCTCAAAGCCATTGGCAACCTGTATGAGCTCGGGATGCATACCCGGATCGGTGCGTACCGCAAGCTCAAGCAAGATAAATGAAATGAGACGGCTCGTTAGCATATCAAGCGAGGCGTTATTTAACACGAATTGACATTACGGCGTTTGAACCAACTAATGAAATCGGGTTTTCCATTGCCGGCACCTCGTCTAGCGGGCGTCAATTCATGTGCTTGGCGGCGTTCGTTGGCCTTGAATTGCCTTTGAAATTTCCTATACCAATGAGAGACAAAAAGGGTTGGATGCGGGATATTAAGTACTACAAGACAAGTATGTTCTACGCTTAGAGTTGTGACTTATCAGCGTAAGGAAGAACTTCGTCCGGGTTGAAAAGTATATAATTCATTATCTTGATCCACTCTCGATTTGTCAAGATCTTTATTTTTGAACCACTTGCACGTCCTAGTTCTCCTTGGAAAAGGCCGAGCGTTGATTCATTTTCATCGGCATTGTAACGAGGGGGTGGATAATGCGAGCTAGGAAGGTTGTCACCATAGTATTTTGATGTGAAGTCGACACCTCCCCTGCCCGAACCTTTGCTACGTGATGGAACCCTCAATCTTACACTTATTTTTTTACTGATCGGCCCGAACATGCTTGAGTAACTCTCTCAACAAAGATAGCACCAACTTTAAATCGTGCGGGGCCACCAACCCTTGCCTCGTATGGAAGGTGCAAAATCAAATGCACCATCGAACAAAAGAAGCTTTGGCGGAAATATCTTCTCCAACTTTACGGACCAACACGGGTGCCACTTTTTCCATTTCTTCTAGTGTGGTCGAGATAACTCTTTAGCACAAAGCTGCGAAAGAAATTGCTCAACTCTGCCATCACATGCCGGACATGATTGGGAACATAGCCTCGAAGCATCACCTGGAAGAAGCCGCTCCATCCATATGTGGTAGTCATGACTCTTGAGCCCATTGATTCGCATAGTAGATAAGTTCACTCCCCTCCTCGAGATTTCTTTGCATACCCATCGGGGAACATTAATTTGCGAAACCATTGCGGTACTTCCCTCCTTTGGGGCCTGCTCAACACGTAATCGGCCTTAGATTTTTTTCCATCTCTTGCCATTGCTAGGAGGCTTCATTTCTTGCTTGATTGCGTCACACAACTACGCGGATCAATTCTAGCCTTAACGTTGTCCTTTGACTTGCTAGTTTCCATGAATGTTCCAAAAAAAATACTCGGCGATGTTCTTTTCGGTATGCATTAAATCAAGGTTATGTGGAAGAAGAAGGTCGTCATAATAGGGGAGCCTCTCTAATCGACTTGTGAGTCCATGCATGATCCACGCCATAACCCACAAAGACACCGGTTTCATCGACCCACAAGGGAATCCACTTGAGCGTGTACCTCGGCCAGATGTCATCATCCTCGGCTCGGGTCCAGAACTTGAAGACCTTTCGTAAAGTTCTTCTTGTCTAGCCTGAAAGCATGGTCGGGGCGAGGGGCGTCGATGCTTGTCGAACGCGAGAATACTTGCCACCCTTCTTCAACCAGGTGAACCTCACGTACCGCCTTGCATGCGGGCAAGGGAACTTGCCGTGCACACACCGACCCACGTAATATCCCGTGCGAGAAGAAATCATGCGGGGAGTAGTGGTACCACACGTACATCCCGAAATTTCTCTTCAAAGCTCGGTCGTGCGTCCAAAACCCTTCATTCCAACCTTTGATCAATTCATCAATCACAAGGCTCTAAGAACACACCCATTTTATTTCCGGGTGGCGGGAATTATCAAAGACAAAAAGAATGTTCTTCGCTTGAAAGCGAGCGGCGGGCGTATTGTGGGATAACGAATACTGAGGAGCCAACAAGTGTATGGGGCAGCCATCATTCCATAAGGATTGAACCCATCATTTGCCCGGCCGCAACACGCACATTACGAGCCTCCATAGCTTTGTCGGGATGAATATTGTTGAAATGGGTCCATGCCGGCATCGGATGGGTGTACCATCTTATCGGCTTGTAGCGACGCCCATCTTTGTGCCATGTCATCTGTTTCGCGAGACTCCTCGGTCATGTACATCCGTTTGTAACCTCGGTGCGAAGGGAAGGTACCGTAGGACTTTCACGGGGACCTTAAGCTGCCTCTTCTCACCGTCTTCACCGGGGTCTACCTCTATGAACCTTGAGGATTTACACTTTGGGCCGGTGCGTATCGTCTTTGTACTCTTTCCTAAATAAGACGCACCCGTTCTCACAAGCATGTATGCGCTCGTATGGCATCTTGAGTACCTTGAGGAGTTTCTCGACTCATACATGTTCTTTGGCGGCACGTGACTGGCGAAGCAAGCCCCCAAAGATCGTCAACATGTCGGTGAAGCCGTCTCGACTAATATTGCATCGGGCCTTCAAGTTCATAAGGCGTGAAATGGCATCTAGTTTGGAGACCTCACAATAGTCGTGAAGGGGTTTCGTGTGCACCGCAACATGGTATAATAGGCCTTTGCGGTTTCTTCTGGCTCCTCCTCCCCCTCATCCCCAAGTCCTTGCTCAAAGTTTCCGGCATGAAAGTCATCTATCATGTCTCCTATCCCGGCATCAGAAGCAAGATCATCGATGCGTTGCCTCACGACCTCATCTCTCATACGCTCGGTTTCACCATGGAAGATCCACCGCTTATAGCCCGCCGTCCATCCATACTTGGGAAGATGTTTAGACATGTCCTCCTTACTTTGCCTTTTTTATTGTCACAATTCTTGCGGGGACACCAAACCTTACTCGCACCTCGAACATTACGAAAAGCATAATCCCTAAAAGCACGCTCTTGCTAACCCATTCACGGTCATAATCTCCAAAACTCCTCCAGCCATCGTATATCCATGCACGGTCATCCATTTCTCTATCATTTCAACGAGAATATAAGAATGCGGTGCATCTACACAACGATCCTACCATCTAGTAGGTGAAGATAGGTCCTAATCCCACCCGAGGATGCGTAGATGAGGTCAGTTCCATGCTCCACTCCTATCAGGGGCCGGAATTTGGCGACACCTCCCGCTGTTCTCCGAATACACGTCCTCCCAGGAGGGGGAGCTGTGTATTCGAAGAACAATAGGGAGATCTTGCCGAAACTTCGAATCGACAGAGTGGAGTGGGGAACGAACCTCATCATGCGCATCCCCGGCTGTCCAAAAACGTGGACAATTCGAAGCAGATACGGTTATAGGTATGCGGGGATGCGCATACTTCGGCCGTATCTCTTTTTCGAACGGGAGACGCCCTAAGCGAGGCTGGCGCGATCTAGCTAGGACCATGACACGGAAGGAGGGGGTGATACCTAGGGTCGGGTGGAGTCGAGGGGAAGAAGATCGGGGCCGCCAAGGGACTCCGGTCGGCTCGGCAAGGCACTCAACTCCGCTCGGAGGAGGGCTCCTCTCTGCATAAAAAAGAAACACACGGGATCGGTTGAAAATTTTGGCATGAACCCCCTGCACGGGGAGGTTTCCAATACTGCAAAAAGCACACGGCACGATGGCCGACAATCACATCAAGGCACGATGGCCGACAATCACATTCGAGGGCACGATGGCCAACAACTGTGAAGGTGAAGACGGCGGCGGCGTTGGGACCTCCCTTCTCCCCCCCTCCTCCTCCTTCCTCCTCCTCCTCTCCTCCCTTCCTCCTCCTTCCTCCTCCTCCTCTCCTCCCTTCCTCCTCCCTTCTCCTTCCTCCTCCTTCTTCCTCCTCCCTTCTCCTTCCTCCTCCTTCCTCCTCCTCCCTTCTCCTTCCTCCTCCTCCCTCCTCCTTCCTCCTCCTCCTCCTCTCCTCCCTTCCTTCCTCCTCCCTTTCTCCTCCCTGCCGGCGCCCCCCCGCCCCTCCTCCTTCCTCCTACGCCGCGCCGCGCCCTCCCTCCTTCCTCCTGCCCGGGGCGGCCGGGCGGGGGCGGGGCGGGGCGGGCGGGGCGGTGCCCGGTGTGGCGCGCGGCCGGTGGCACGGCCGGGCGGGGCGGGTGGCGGGGCCCGATGGCGCGGGGCGGGGCGGGTGTGGCGCGGGGGGGAGGCGGCGGCGGCGGCGGCGGCGTGTGTGTGTGTTGCGTGTGTGTGGGTGTGAGTGTGAGTGTGAGAGGCGTGTGTGTGGGTTGACTTTGTTAAAAAAAAAAAAAAAAAATTGGCCTTTCCGTGATGGATGCGGGCGGATCACGGGAAAGGAGGCCTCTTTCCCGTGATCAGGCCCGGATCCATCACGGGAAATAAAAGCTTTTTAAAAAAATTCTACCGCGGACACCGGACATGAGGGTCCCACCGACCCCCTTTCCCGTGATTACTGACCTCAAGCTCACGGGAAATTAGCCTGATTTCCGTGAAACGCTCACGGGAAATGGAAATTTCGTAAATTAAAATTATTCCTCCAATTTTTTTTTTTCTAACATATATATTTTCAAACTTTGATCAAGATTACTTTAAAAATACCTTATCACATACACTCACACATACATATTTGATCCTTTCGCGAAAAAAATGCCATTATTTTATGTGTTTCTATCTCTTTTTTTCAAAATTGTATTTACTTCACTACAACAAAAAATTATAATAATTACCAATTTAATCCAAAAAATTCTCGAAAGTAGACATGACATGATATCCGAGGTCATTTGCATGTAGAAAAAGTTTCGTAGCCAAACCACAACTTGACCGCCACATCGACATGAAATGATACGAGATCATTCTCAACAAACATGAACCTTCTACGTAGATGTTGGAGCACTCCGTGAACATCGTGCGTGCCAACTTGTCGAAACGTTCCAAATTTTTATCATAGCCTCGGCATAAGATATCATGACAGATTATCAAATTTCATGATTTTTTGCACATCGGTTTATTTTGTAGAATTTTTAGACCACTTTCGAACAGGGGATTAGAGTTGATGATTTCGTACTAAGATGTTTCAGATTTCATTATTTTTTTTTTAAATGCAAGACCTTACATTGTGTTGAGTATGAGGAATATAAATTTTCTACTAATTTGTTTCAAAAATTTGAAGCACTTGTAGTTCAAATTTGGCCTCATTTCATAAATTCCCATAAAAGAGGATAATTAACTAAATATATCAAATAAAGTTAATAATTCACCAAACTTTAATATTGAGTGCCATATAATGTGGAACAAGTGTAGAAAAAGTTTGGAGATGAAAATCCAAAAAAAAAAAGGGGATATCCCGTGAGCTTGGCGGTGCTCACGGGAAATGGGGATATTTCACGGAGGCCTACTATTTGGCCCGGGAAAAAAAGGGGGTATCCCGTGAGCTTGACGGTGCTCTCACGGGATATCGACACGTAGGTGACGGAGGAGGGGCCGGGGCTCACGGTGGTTAGATTTCCGTGAGCCCCTTTCTCACGGAAAGCTGGATGGGGTTTTCCGTGAGCTATGCCTCACGGAAATACGGTTTCCCGTGATCTATTTCTTTCCGTGATGTTTTCATTTGGCTCACGGGATAGGTACTTATTTCCGTGTTTTGTTCCTCTCAGATCACGGGGAAACGTTCTACGCACGGGATATCGCTGAAGTACTTGTCCCACATTCTTTTTTTTTTTTACGGTCGCAAGGCCTCTATGGCCTAGTTGTCCCACATTCTTTGCAGCCCAATAACAGTCCGTACACGTGAAGCAGTGGTCGAGGAAATAATAGACGACTCCGTTCAACTGACTGAGCAGCGTACGTGCGCCCACCGCTGGTACTGTAGGCGAGGGAGCCTCGCCGGCCGTCGCCGGCGCGCTTCTCCAGTTCCCCGCGTGCGCCCTGCCCATGCACATGCGTCTAGCTCAATCGCAGCCAGTTCCTGGATCGACCGGACCGCTAGCTGTCGTCCGGAATGAAAACAAACTCCACGTTGTCCCGGCCGGCGCTATCAGGAACGGGGAGATCGATGCCCGTCGCCTGGGCACGACGACAGGTAGGTAGTAAGACGAGACGACGCATGCAGCCCGTCATCGCAAATGACGCCTACGGGTGATGAGCAAGCATCAGGTGATTGTTCCTTCTTCTCCCCGCTTTAGGAGGATCGGCCGGCCGGCCGGAAGAAGCTTTGCATATGCGTCGCATCGCAATTATTTGGCCGGACGGGCAGGCATTCGGTTCGGCGGGGAACTTGCGGTTTGGAGATATAGATAGATAGATGCCGATGCTTCAGGTAGCTTAGGCCGGCGTACTCGCAGGTGGCCGGCCAGCCGCCCGCCGTAGCTAGCTAGAGATGCCCAGACGATGATGGGACGGCGGAACCGTCAACACAAAGTATCACCACGTCGGACCACCGTACCTGGCCACGCACGCACAGTATCACCAATCGATTCCCTTCTATCTTCCCGCCCATATGCATCTCCAAGTCTAATATACATCGATCTCTTCCGTTTTGCTTTTCGGGCCTCAACGCCTGCAGCAGGTGCCTCAGCAACGCACGTCTCTTATCTGGATGAGGAATATGAATACGAATCTGCACATATGAATGACCTGTTTTTTTTTAGACTAAAGACATCCGCCCGGCTTTATTAGAAAGCTTATCGAACACCGATAGTCTGACGCTGGTTTTACCCAAATTACAGTTTTAAAGCACTCACAAGTGCAGCTCACCCGCTTTTGGGACATCTAACATAACTCTATCTAGTCTTAACTCTAAAACAAGAGAATTACGTTGCGGGAAAGTAAACAGTTTGAGCACATGTAACAATTCTCAGACAAGACTAAAAACGATTCTAAACTTCAAAAGCTCCAGCAAAGCTTCACGATGGCCACTTGCACAACTTTTTTTACTTAGGCGTTCGACACGGTAGTTGGATCATTTCCTCCGCCTTCGGTTCCATTGGCCTTCAACAATGGCTTCCACGACTTGAGCAACACGATTGTCTTATGGATGATCCCTTTAGGTGTAGACAACATCCTCTTATTGATCGCCATGTCGTTTCGCACCTTCCATATCGTCCACATCGCACCTGCAGATATAAAGAGCTTGATCTTACTTCTTGCTCCGTTGCAATTTTCCAAGACCTCTCACAGAAAGTCAGCACAACACGTGGGGGCTTTTGGCCACCCTAGATTAACTCTTAAAAACGTCCACAGATATACAACTAGTGGGCATTGAAACAAGATATGATCGGTTGTTTCTGGTATCTCACAGCAGAAGCAATCCTTAGGACCAGACCACTGCCTCTTTTTCAGTTGAACACCAGATTGGATGCCTTCATGTGTGGCCATCCAGATAAAGTTCTTGACTTTCAACGGAATATTACATTTCCAAAGGTTTAACATTTGGATATCTCTAATACCTCCAGTGGTTAAGTGTTTGTATAGGGATTTAGTATTATACCTCTTAGATTTGTCTAAGCCCCAAACCATCTTATCTCGCCTGTGTTTAGCTGCACTGATTGTAGCAGTTCCATCAATTCATTCCATTCAGTAGCAAAAACCCCATTAAGTTGTCTCCTCAGTTGGATATTCCAAGTCCCATCAGAATTAGTACTGGCAACATCTATTTCTGGGTTAAGAACTATTTGAAATAGGTTTGGAAATGTAATACAGAGTGGGCAATCTCCCAACCACACATCATGCCAGAACCTTGTTTGTTGTCCAAAGCATACCTCAATAATCCTACCCTATTGGAACCAAAATCTGATATCCGGCAAGGATCTCCAAAATTGAGAACCTTTCTGGCCTTTATCCGAAAAATGCTCTTGTTGCCCAAATATTTCTTCTTAAGAATAGAGCAAAGACTGCTGTCATCTCTTTCGGCTTTGTCAATCCACTTTCCCAGTAGACGGATGTTCATAACTCTCACATCCATGAATCCTAAACCTCCAAACTCGTTTGGTCTAATAAGAGTTTCAAACTTGACCCTATGATATTTCCTTTTTTTTTTCCTTGTTCCTTGCCGGAAGAATCTAGATCTAATTGAATCTAACACATGGAAATTACCCTCATACAATTGATACACCCCTATAGTGTATAGAGGGATCTTTGGATGGCGAGGAGTCAATCAACATAGATTTTCCACCGGATGATAGATATTCTTATTTTGCCGGGTTCAGTCTTTTTGCGCTTTTATCACTCACATAACTCAAATGTGCTTTTGGAGATCTTATGAGCACTCACTGGCATACCCAAATATTTCATAGGAACTGCCCTAACTTATAGTTAAGCACATTTATCACTTGATTACGTTGCTCATCATCCAGTCCTATGGTATATACCTCACTTTTATCATAGTTTATTTTCATACCGGACATTGCTTCAAAAAACAGGACAAGATTAGCTTAACTCTCTGCAAATTTTCTATAGAATAGCTCAAGAATATCACAGTGTCATCAGCATATTGTAAATGGGTAATACCTCCATCAACGGTGAGGGACTAGCCCCCTGAACCACTCCTCGCATTTGAGGCTCTAGTTAACATTCTTGACAAGGCATCGGCTACCAAGTTGAAATGCAGTGGTGACAATGGATC
>JADLZK010004815.1:0-40353 GCA_015847255.1 Hyparrhenia diplandra
GGTAGCGTGGTCTCTCTTTTAGTGGTCTTAACCTAGGCCGAGAGGATGGAAACTAGATGTTTGGTGATGCTTGTTTAGTGGCACACATATTTTTGATGGCACACACTTTGCTGCAGTGGAAACACCATATGCTTGATCATTTTAATTGCCTTAGGACTAAGTTTGGTGGGTTGTCACTAGTGAATTATAAACAGGTGTCTTGGACCATAAATACAACAAAGCTCAAAGGTCATTTTATGAACGTGCACATACATATCTTTTTCTAATGAATTCTTTGAGACTTGAAGATTTTGACAAGGTGAACCATAGGGATCTGCACATGAGTGTGCAAGTCCATCAAGCACACCTTAATGCCACTCCCACTTGGGATGATGGCAAGTTTGAGATGAAGCCAAAGGTGATGGTACATGAGGATGTTGAGCAAGATTGCTCCACCTCATAGTCAAGTGAATGATGATCGAACTACCACAAGTTCACTTGACATGGTTGATGATGATGCCTCAAGTGATGCAAGTGATGATTCTACCTCAAGCACACTTGAAGACAATGTTGATGGTTCATGCTTGGTTGATGATGCTACTACAAGTCCATCCACTACATCAATATATTGTCTTATGTCACTAGGTGACACAAGGTATCAAATGGCAATGT
The DNA here is from genome assembly GCA_015847255.1 of Hyparrhenia diplandra. NCBI lineage: Eukaryota > Viridiplantae > Streptophyta > Magnoliopsida > Poales > Poaceae > Hyparrhenia > Hyparrhenia diplandra. The sequence continues at coordinate 652 of JADLZK010004815.1, forward strand.
GATTGATCATGTTGATTCTTATGATGAGCTTGTTAGTAGACTTGCTAGCATGATCATGTCTTTAGAAAATGAGAAAGCTAAATCTTTGAATTTGAGAAAGAAAACTCTTTTTCTAAAGAAAACATGTGAACAACAAGAGCATCTACTTTTGTCACTACTTGTTCACATGATGTGCTAAAATTGGCTCATGAGGAACTTTGTGTTACTCATGATAACTTGGTACAAGACCATACTTTTTCTCACTCAAGAAGTTTTCAAATGAGAAATCTAAAACTAGTGAGAGCTCATCACATGTGGGTCTTGATCAATCACATATTTGTGCTAACCCTTGTGATGATGTAGGCAAAGAAGCATGTATCCACCTCTTTGTGATGTTTTACTTGCTATTTACATGTTCTTTCATATTTAGATGCTTGCTCTTCTTCTATGTCTTGTGAGACTAACATTTTGAAGGAGAACAATGAGCTCAAAAAATAGAAGTGAAGAATTTGGCAACAAGTTAGAAATTTGCTACAACTCTCAAGTCACCTTTGAGCATATATTTGAAAGAACAAGAAGCTTCGGTGCAGAAGTGGCATTGCAAGCTTCAACAAGAGCAAGAATCAAAGACAAAAAAGATGGGGCAAAAGAGAAGATATGAAAGAGATGAAAGCAGAGGAAGAAAAGCTAGCCAATTTCATGTGCTTTGGGTGCCCGCAAAGAAATGGACATCTTGCTAAAAGAGCTTGCCCAAGTGAAAGAAAACAAAGTTGAAGAAAGGGAAGAAAGGGCTCAAGCATATCAAAATTGCGAGAAAGTGCAATATTGAAATTCACTCACTTTCAAGCTTACTTGAAAGCCAAGAAGTTGGTAGAGCATCCAGATGAGCCTCAAGCAAAGCCACAAGATGAGAAAGCAAAAAGCACAAGATCAAATTGGAATCAACCATGAAGCTAAAGTTGATGACTTGAAGATGAAGAAGAAACAAGAAGGGGATTGAAAAGAGCTTATGCAAGGCATCAACTCACTTATTCAAAGTCAAGATGATGAACGCGAATCAAGTTGGGAAAAAGATTTTGCTTTATCAAGCGCTATAGTTGTGATAAATTGGGCCACCTAGCTTGAAGGTTGTCAAACAAAAGCTTGAAAAGAAGGCTCAAGCAAACAAGTGAAGCAAGGCAATGAGAGCATGGAAATGAGCAAGAAAGAAAACAAAAGAGAAGATGCTACTTATGCCGGAAAAGGGGACACATGGCTCATTCATGTCCCCTAGGTAATGATTCTAAGCGATTTCAATTGATGATGATATTGTGCTTAGAAAGGATATTCAATGCGTACCTCATACGTTGCTATTGCAAAACATCCGCTACTCATACTAAGGCATTACCTAAGTATGTTGCACCTAACTTGAGAGGACCCAAATAAGTTTGGGTATCATCAAAAAGTGGATGATTGATTGTGTAGGTACCAAGGCATTGGAGACTTGATTCAATTGGTTACAAATTGTTTCTCATTTGATTGATTCAAGTAATGAAGCCTAGAGCTATTTTATCCCAATGCCAAGTCAAGACAAGTGAAGTCCAAATGAGCTACAACATACAAGTGCTATAGTTCAAGTTGTGGTATTTTATTGGAAGATTTGATGGATTGTAAAATATTCTTGATGAAGCTTGCTATTTGATGATCATGAGCTACAAAGGTATACTTCAAGTTGATCACACATATTTGGGTGCATATGAGTTGCTTTGAATTGGATATATATGCATATGTTGCTTGCTATGAGATGATTGAATGGATTAAATGCCTAGTAGTCAAATTTGAGTTGGTTTGAATGGATATGTTCATGAGATGACTCTTAGTATGTGATTTCAATTGATATATGTCTTGTGATGGTATTCAAACAAGTTAGCATCAAATTTGATTCAAATTATTTGAAGCATAGCTGTTGCTTAAATCTGTCCACTATTACAAAATCTGAGTGAGCTGTGATCTTAGCCATATTTGGATGATCAAATCTTATTGGAATGGCTTAAATTTGGTATGCATGCTCTTATACTTATGGTACAAGATTCTGTAGAAATTTCATGATGATAGAACAAGGGATACTTCGGTTTTGGAGGGAACTTGTAAGATATGTTGCAGCAGTTTTCAGCATGTACTAGGGTAGAAAGTGTGAAACGAAGTAGCAATCCATAAGGACTTTGAAGCTCAAATTTTTATGGATGCTAGATGACTTAGTGTTGAACATCTCCACCAAATTTCGTGGCATTTTTAACATGTACATTGTGAGATATGGTTTATTCTTTGAGATGTACAAAATCTGCCGAAGTGCGACAAATATTGGATTGATCAAAGAGTCACTTTCATTGAAAGGTCCTCAAGTTTGGGAATCATGTTGACAAATGTTTGAGGCACCTAAGTTTGGTTTTCGAATTGAGTTAGGTGCTACGACAAATATGAGTACAAGTGTGGCCATTTATTTTGGGGGAGTGTACCTTGTACACATCTTGTACTCTAGTTGAAAATCAAGACCAAGCTCAAGATGGAGAACAAGAAATGAGATCAAGTAATCATTGGATATCTTTGGAAGAAAAGAAAAAAGACTTAAAAAAAATCAAGTCTATACTTCATATCAAGTCCGTCTTTTGGATTAATCAACCAAAGTCAAAACAAGTGAGTATCAAAATGTGGTTCTTGGAGAGAGGTCACTTCTCAGCTGAGGGGCATGCCACCCTACTTGAGGTAAACCAAGCATCGCGCTTGGATGGCTAACATTGAAGTGAGATTCTAGGAACGATTGGAGATGCTTAGTTGATGCAATTTAATGGTTTGATCTAGAGAAGCAAGCAACACCCAAATAGAGAGATATTTCATGCAAAATTCAAATGGTTTTCTCTCATGCAAGCAAAAGATCAAAAAAAAGCAAGCCAACCACAACAAGAAGTGCACTTGATCATTGGTGGTTTTCAATTCATATGGGTGAAGCATGAAATTCATATTGATGTATATTGTCTTCACCAAGCTATTTAAATCGGACTTCATAATGCTAGTTGGAGAGCTAAAAATTGGAATCAATGACTATCCTCTACTCCAACATAGCAAAGGTAAGAGAAATTGTTTGACATATGCATTCATAATTTGCTAAGGACTTGCTAGTGCATATAGTCATACATAGTGATCATTCATGAAAAATCAAATGTTTTAATACTTATATGGTACCACTATTTTCTATGCTTTATTTGACCTAGTGGTGGCATATGAGCATGTTCATGAGCTAGTAAACCCATAGTATTTGATCTAGGGAATGAGCATTCAAGTACTTCAACTCAACATTGGCAAGATAACCCTTAGTATGAGGTGTGAAAAAGCTTGTCATTGGTTCAAACCGAGTTAGATTATTTGTGCAAGTGATCTAGATCAAGTCAAAAGAAAAAGCTCATGGAAACAACTTCGTTCAAGAATTGGTGACAATTGACAAATCATTTCAAGTGGCTTCCACATTGCAAGATTCAAGACATGGCTAGATCATTACATCATCTTTACACGTGGTATTTCCTTCATGGTATCTATCACGTGGTTTTTCAACTCAAGTGATGTCTAGTACATGAAATTGGTGGTTCCACAAGTGATCCTCAACTTTAAGTGATCAATTCAAATCAAAAGCTACCCTCACCAACAAGTGCTCAAATTGTTCAAAAATGGTTAGACATATGCTTTGACATAGGGGAAGTTGCCCCACCTCCAAGATCCAAGGTCAAAGGATCTACAAGTGACCTACATGTGGCATTTCTAGGTAGTCTTCATGCTTCCACATGTGGTTATTTACAAGCGGTGTCATTCCAACATATGGTGGAATTGTCCATCAAAAATGAAGATTCAACAATCAACCATCTATCCTTTAGTCACAACCTTTGTATCAATAAAGAGACATACCCTTTATGGAAATTGATGACAAAGGGGAGAAATTGGACAAAGCATATGTATGTGTCTTTGGATATATGACAAAAAGGGATGAGAATATGGACATAGAACAAGAGGGAGCAAGAGCAAGATTGAAGATTAGAAGAGGATCAACATTCTTGGACAAAAGAGAAGCACACAAGTTGGTGGAGCAAGCTCATGAACTTGATTGATTGCATTTTGATATGTGCATATTCATGTGCTTTTTGCATTTGCATAAGTTTTTAGATTCTATATGCAATGCTTGTGTGGTGTATACTAGTCATAGAACTTGATTGATGATATGATAACTAGCATGCATAGGTTGTAGTGTTAACCCTCCCAAAAGTTTCATATCTTTGTATGTGTGCAAACCTTGAATTCAAATCAATTGGGCACACATATAGGGAGTTACCACTACAAGGAAAGTTTTAGTCTTCAATTCCATATCTTTGTAGTGTTGCCATCAATTACCAAAAAGGGGAGATTGCGTCCCTTGTAGTTTTGGTAATTGAGTGTCAACATTAGGTGAACTAATGTGTGTGATTGAGAAAATACACGGTGAGATTAGTTCACACATGATGATACAATGAAGGAGCTTTTATTGCATATGAGACATGACATGTGTCATGTGACCAAGGTGGTGAAAGATCAAAGGCGAGGCTTTGGCTTGATGGGATCGTTGTAAAGTGTGAAGCGGCAAAGTCGAGGACTTGGCGCCGAAGGACGACAATTTGAACGTAAAGTGAAGAGCAAAAGTGAGGTCAAGATCGATGGACCAAGAAGGTCTTGTGATGATATGAAGTGGATCATATCATTCTTGATCGTGTTGGTGCATGTGTTGCATCGACACTTGAAGATGGAGCGTAATGGAAATGCGCAAGGCAAAGGTATAACCTATAGGGCATTTTATTTTTGCGGTCATTGGAGCTTAGAGAAGTTTATGACCGGATTTAGGATAGATGGCGTACTATCCAAGAGGGGCAAACTTGTTTGCATACGGTCATCTAGTGCCACTTGAGCAATCTAACTTGCGATGTGTTAGGATCGAGTGGGCGTGGTAAGGCAAGAGAGAAAATCCTTTCAAAATGATTGTGAAAATGCTAACACACATGCACATGGTGATGTACACTTGGTGGTGTTGGCACATTTGCAAAGGAGAAGTTAATTCGTGTTTCTCGGACACTTGGACTGCTCTTAGAGTGGAATATTGCTTTTGATCCATTGTGAGTTGGATCAAGTAAACCATGTGGGGTTGTGTAGCCCTCTGAAAGTTAGCTTTCCATAGAGTCCAAGATTATCGAAAAACGGAGTTCGGATGAAAGAAAGAGTTATGGGCGTTTGTCGGGCGTTGGTCGGTTTGTCAGCGACGGACGGGCGACGGACCGGAGGCTCCGGCCAAGGCAACAAGAAACTCTGCGGCCTAATTTTTCCTATCACGTTGACGGGACGCTGGACCGGGACTCTTGACGGGACTCCGGTGAGTCTGGTCGGCGCGTCCGGTGGCGCGCAGAAACTGTGGTTTTCGAAGCCCAACGGCTAGTTTTGGCTTGGGGGCTATAAATAGAGGGTGTGGCGGCCTTGGCTGGTGCTTAGCACCTTGGGGACTTTGTGTCCATGATTGTGAGTGCTTGAGAGCCCTCCCACTCACATATGCTTGATATTGTTCATCCGATTGAGTGAGAGATCGAGTTCTAGTGCGTTGCGTTGATAGATCGCATTCGTGGCACTAGGTGTTCGTGTTGCAAGCCCGGTGTGCTTGTTTCTCTTGGAGGTTGCCACCTCCTAGACGGCTTGGTGGCAAGAGACTTCATGAAGCACGCAAAGAAGATTGTGCGGTGCTCAGGAGAAGAGATTGTGAGAGGTTCGTGCTCACCTGCGGGGATCGTGAAGAGCAACTCTAGTGGAGCGTGTCATTGAGCTACCACACTTGTGTGTGGGTTCACACGGTACCCTCCGAGGGATTGGCTAGAGGACTCACCTTTGTGTGAGGGACTCGATCGAGCTCCACACTGTGGCATTTGGCACTGGCCATTAAGCTTGAGAATCATCACAGGGTGATTCGCCAAAACCGTGGAACCACTAAAGTATTGGTCGACACAACGAGGAGTAGGGGAAGTTGGCAAGCTTCGAGACCTCCCGAAAAATCACCCGGTGTCATCTTGTGTCCACACTTCACGGTGGTTTGCAATCTCTTCATCACAAGCTTTGTTCTTATATTCATATATATATATATATATTGTGCTTGTGCTTTGAGTAGTGTAGTTGTAACTATCTAGCTTGTGTAGCTTGTTTAGTTACTTTGCTTAGCTTTAAAAGTAGCTAGGTAATTTGAGCCTTTGGTTAGGGTGTGTCGCCTTGTCCATTGTGCATCGGTGTGAGCTTAGGGGCTTTTTGTTTTTGTACTTACTAGAATTTGTGTAGGAGCTCTCTTTTTGCTTGAAGTACTACTAGTGCTTAGGTTTGTGTGACCTTGCATTAAAATTGATTAGGAGCTCAAGCTAGGCTTGTCACCTCACTCTTTTTGTGTAGGATCTTTTTTTTGTGAGGTGATTTAGAATCTTAGTTAGAGGGGGTGAAGCCTTGGCTAGACCGATAAGTTTGTCGCATTTGTTTCGGTTAGCGGTCGCGATTAGTTTTTAAAGGGACTATTCAGCCCCCTCCCCCTCCCCCCTCTAGTCCCCATCCTGACCCTTCAAGAGGCAGAATTACTGGAGCCGGAGTTGTGAACCGCATTGTTGTCACACACTAGGCGACTTTGATGCACACCGAATCGTGGTGGGCGAGGCTGGTGAGGTGTCTGTGCCGAAAGTGTCGATTTCAGACATAAAGGAAAAGTCTATAAGTAATGAGTGCAATCATCAAGAATGACCAAATAATATTTATAACCGTGAGATACTCACAAGCTGGAGAGGTCCACAAATCACAATGTATGCGATCAAACTTATTTGATGCACAGGAACCGGACTTATGAAAAGGTAAATGAACATGACGCCCTAACTAACAAGCATGACACAACTCGAGCAATCCTGAATAGGGCGGAGACACTTGGATGCAAGCTTAGACGAGCCGTGACGGGGGTGGCCAAGACGTTGATACCACAATCGGGCGGATGACTGGGACGACCCGGGGAGTGTCTTTGGAGGTAGCCCGGCGGGTACAATGGACCAGAACTATTGTAACGAACGATCTCTCTCCAAGATGAAAAGAACCTTCATAGAACAACCGGTGAGGGTCAAACTCAACAAAGCGATTATTATCGGTAGTAAATTAAGCTTAACCGAGATGAGGTTAAGTAATAATTTGAGGGGATACTAGCACATTATCCGGACGAAAAGATAGAGGTAACTCATTGGAACAATGGTTGTAATAGGAAGCATGGAGCCATTACCGACAATAATGGATGAAGGAGTTGGATACCGCGGGGAGGAAATATGAAAGTGAGGAGGACAGAGGTCATATGTGAGGTAGCTTTTTGTGTCGGGTACCACTTGTTGGAGGGGGAGGCGTGAGGGATATGGAGTCTGCGAAGGAGTTGCGGCAAGAGCATTCGGATCCCATGCCGGCATGTCGCCACCGGGTTGTCTGACCCTTAGCGCACCCAATCGCCGAGGCATCAGAGGCGGTGAGTCGAATTTCTTTGGGCGATGTTTCTTCTTCTTTGGGTAGCAAGGCCCGGTGGCGTTCCCGAAAGCTGCCGGTGCTTTAGTCTTCTTGCGCCGGGTGGGGAGGCAATGGGATGGGAATCAATGCGGGGGCGGGCCCCCGGCCACACCGAATCGACCCCACCCACGGGTTGTAGTAGCCGGGCCGGGAGCGAGTCGCCGACGGCGGGCTGCTTAGCCTACCGCCGCTTCTCTCGATTGCCGATGGGTCTTGCGCTGTTGTTTGCCTACCCTCACGATTACGGAGCCTCTCTGCCACCATTGCCACGCTGTCGCTGGCCCGGCCGCTCTTGGGTTCCAGTGCCGGTGGGAGCCCGCGCCGCCTGCGAGGAGTGGTGGTGGAGGTAGAAGTAGTCAAGGCGGTTCGGTGGTCTCCTTCTTGTTCTCCAATGTGATTACCTCAAGAATGAGGTCATCGCGAGCCTCTAGGAAGGTGGGGAAGGGGCGAGCCACTACTAACGAAAATGATTATGCGTGATGGGCCATTTTGATTTTGTGTGGCGGGCATTTGAGCCTGTCCCCTTGAAAGGTCACGATAAATGGTGGATTTCTGCGCGGGCGGTCTACGATTGCCCGCCGCGGTTAATTGATTTCCGTGGGGCGAGTTACATGTGCCTATCACGGTTAATGATTTCAAAAATCCTAGACGGGCCCGCCGAGCCCATCCATGGGCCCGCCGAGCCCATCCATGGCTGCGGTGCAGTACCGCCGGCCCGGATCCAATGGAGGAGGGGAGCCGCCACCGCTACGCCCCGCCGCTCCTGGAACCACCGGCTTAGCCCGGATATGCTAAGGGAGTTATAGAAGAGTCTTTGGACATGGAGAGGGAAAAGTGATGAAGATGGGGAAAGGCATGCATACCGCCGGGTGACACGCCATGCCTTCGATCCAACAAGAGAGATTGCCGGATCCGCGGGCCTCATGGGTGAATCCATGGGATCCGCGCGGGGCCGAGGCCGATCCAGCCGGAGGGACACACCACCGGTCGCTAGAGACCTGCTCCCAAGCATCGAGGGTCGAAGGACGCGCGGACACATCCGGAGGGCAGTGTCCAGCCGGCTATCGCATGCATGAGGTTGAGAGTGGACTGCATGCGTGGAGTGAGGGTGGTGAGAGAGAAGGGGAGCGAGTGAGGCAGGCGCGCGGAGGAGCGCTAGATGCGCTGATTTACCATGGCGGCGCCATAACATGCCCGCCGGGGGTTAACAGACTATTTTCCGTGGCGGCGTGTTAAGGTGCCCGCTTCATGGAAAAATTGATTTTCTGATGGCGGGCATTTGTTGCCCACCACTAAAAGTAAAACTGGATGTGGCGGCCCCGCATTAACCGTGGACGGAAAAAGAAGTGCCCTCCATGGTTAACATTTGGGGGTGTCATGCAAAATCAATTAGTTACTAGTGAGCGCGGTGAAGAAGCTGCAAACGTGGTCAACCGCTTCGTTGAGGCTCGGATGATGTTGAGGACCGGCCGTATGATCGGTGACGACCTCGCCAAGAGCCGAGATCGTCGGCCATCTTCTTCACCTTGGCGGCGCAAGTAGTCGATGACGTTGAGGTCCCCTAGACGGATTCTATGGAACCGCGTCTCAAAGTGGATGCAGACGGGCCTCGCGGTTTTAGGAGGCCTTGGGACTCGACAAGAAGTCGCATGGCGCGCGGTGGAGCCCTAAGCAAAGATGATCTCGCCGGGAGGTCGCCGGTGCAGCGTGGCCACAATCCATGACTTGATGACACATCCATCCGGGCCCGATCCCGGAGGGCGTGGTCAAGATCATCCTCGAGCACATGGCCCCGGAGAGAATTTGCCAAGGATGAGGAGGGAACCGGGTCGCCACCGATTGTAGTTGCGGTCGACGTCGGGGATGGTGGTGACGTGATTCTGAGGATGTTGCTGACCGCGCGGCTGGGAGTGCGGCTAGAGAAGAGCCACCGCCTCGTGATGCAGCATTCGCTGGCCAGACGTCGGCGGGGAAGTACCTCCAGGCGCACCACCACCTCAGTGCACCACCACCATCGGGGTTGTTGGGGCAGAGGCAGCTGGCGGCGGCCGCCGCTCCTAGGCCGCTTGTGGCAGGCCTTGCCCACGCTCGGGGAGGCGACCTCGCCGATCCTTGGCTGCGCGGCGGCGCCTTCTTTCGGCCTTGGTGGCGCGGGCCGCAGCAGCATCGCGGCAGCCCTAGCGCTCGCGCTGGCGCTGCAACAGCCTCCCGAGCCACGGTGTCGACGTTCGCCCTGGCATAAAGGGAGCCTCGGGATCGCGGTCCCTTTGGGAGGCGGGCGGAGTCCGGCATGGCGGTGCTGGACGGAGGGGAAGGCCGGCGCGCTGGGAGCATTGTGCAGTGAGCAGCACGCACGCGGTGGGTGGGGAAGGGAAGCGCAGTGATCGAGAGCCGGCAAGGAGAAAGCACTTGCTGGCGAGGGAGCCGGCACGAGCAGCGGAAATTGCGTGTCTAACCTAGGCGGTCGATACCATGAAATATATTAGGCACTTGAGGATAATTGATTGATTGATGACGGTGAATATGGGTTACATAAACAGGCAAGGATCCCTAGCAACATCCAAATCAGCGGTGATCCTTGCCTGCCTAACTGTCATCTATCTAATCTTAGCCACTAAGGCAGCCAACCTATTAGGTTTGGCGCCGGCCCAAAACCAGCCCAATGGGCGCACATTCTAACAAAAGGGCTTCCCAAGCCCACAAATGATTCGTTCAAGGCTGCTCGTCAGCCCCTTGCACTCTCTAGGTTGGGGATGATCCTTGCGAAATGAAAAGCGGAAGAAGGCTCCTGAAAGGAAGGCTCCACTGCAGCAAACAACGCCCTAACAGTCAAGCGCCAAACTGCGGCAGTGTCGTTTGGGAGTGGTTGCAGTTTTGATGCTTCCCTCCTACATCGCAAAGAAGGACCCGCTGGCACCAATTGTAAAGAAGACCAAAGTACATGATGGTAAAACATAAAAAAAGCAGCCTTTTGTACCCCATCTCCTGCTGAGTATATAAAAGGAAGCATGGGATTATATATATAGGATCAAAACTTAGAATGGATGATCAGACTGAGACTAGCTAATTGGATAGAGGTCTCACGAATAAACCTAGAGTAGCACCACAATATCCTCGATCTACCTAAACCATGTCCCTTGTAAGGTCCCTCATTTGATCATTCCTAACATGATGAACATCATCTTGTTGGACATAATAATATTGCTCAAGCGTCTAAGCCATGATAAATCGCCTTTGTCCCTTGGTCTTTGAGCCACTATAGAACACATATCGACCCTAACAAACAACTCGGTGCTTGCTAGTGGTTACAAACAGGTGACAACTAGTGTTCATCATTAGTTTAATGGTCATGTTGTTCATCAATCACCAAACTTAATGGATCATGCTTGGTGCCAGTTTCCCAACACCAAGGGTATTTAATAGTCATCATGTTAGTGATGTTGACACATGGGAAGTAATCTTCCACTACGTTTATTATGACGATGAAGATAGTAGAGTGGTTGAGGACAAGGTTTGGGGTACAATTTGAAGATGGTGCCTTTGTTTTAGGCGGCATCCATGTTCCTAAGCTTGATGAGAATGTCTAAAGATGTGTGTGATGAGACCCTACCAATGATATCAACCCGAGCTAGCCATTTCAATTAGCAAGTCCATCGTAGTGTTGATTGTTACTCTATGTTCCGTGACAACAATGTTGTACCAAAGTGTAGATCCATGTTTTGTACCATTGTAGCAGAAGCATCAATAGACATGACTTCTTCCAAAATGAACTCGCTATCAATTAGTGCATTCCGCTGGCCAGGACGGGTCTTTCTTTTGAGTTCAGATTGTGAATTTAGTGAGCAACGAAGTCCTGGCTTCCAAACTAGAAGGCCTCATAAGTGATAATGTTTTGGGCATGATGGAGTTGCCCCATCAGTAGCGGTTAAAACAAAGTCACCTTAGGTGATTATTCTACCTAGGGCTGCTATCAAAGAAAGCTATATAATCTATAAAGATGGATTTGGGAGCAATGTCCCCCCTACATAGCGTGTCAACTATTGGTGTTTGCTTTACCTCTAAACTAACAATCAACGTAAAATGTGGATTAGATTGGAGGGGTAGCACACAGAGCACAATTTTATAATGGTGTGTGGGTATCGATGCGAGTTTTGAGATTGTCAATCGAGGTTTGATGGTTTTTAGTTATTTTACAATTCGGCAGCACTATTACGAATTTATTTTGCGTAGACAATCCCCCCAAATATTAACTTCTATGGCAGGGCTTCTTTTGCCCCCACGCGACATGTCTGATTAACTAGCGGTCGTTTTTTATTACCGTCATAGGAACTTCTTGCTCGCCACATAAAATCGATTAACCCTGGTGGGCAACATAAAAACGCCATCCTAACAGGCTCGCCATGTAAAATAGATTTACCGCGGCGGGCAATGTTAAAAAGCCCGCCACGAGAAAAGGCCAAGGTCCATCGAGGGCCCAAGCAGCCAAGGGTTTCTTCACCGCTCTCTCATCCTCACCCAACACCGCCCCATGTCTCGCGGACTACGCCTCTCACCGCTCGACGCCACCCCACTGCTCTCACCGCATGAGCGCCCCTCCCTCGACCCTCTCCAAACAACATCGACCCCAATGCAAGGTGTCCATGCGACATGTTGAACCTCGCGGATGCTGAGATGACCCCAATGCGGTGTCCATGCGACATGTTGAACATCGTGGATGCTGAGATGCCGGAGGAACAGGGGTCCACTTGAGAAGAGGCGAGGAGGTGTGGATCCGGCGGCCTCCGTCCACCACGGCGTGGACCCGCATGTGGATCCGGTCGCTTGCACCATGATTGATCCGTGGCCTCCGTCCACCACGATGCAGATACTGGCGGCCTCCGTCCACAGCCCGGTGGCACCACAGCGAGATAGGTTCATCGGGCGCCGCAGCGGCCGCAAGCAGCCTCTGCGATGACGGGCGTGACAACGAGTGGCCACGACGGCAGATCCATGCCTCCCCTGGGGATCTAGGCAAGGCAGGCCGTCCGGTGGTGGATCTCGAGACCGATGATTTGCGCGTTCTAAGGCGACGCTTAAGGAGTTTCGAATGACGATGGCGACACGAAGAACCGGCGGGTTGCGATTGGGCTTGCCGGTGAGCTCGAGAACAGGCTCGGTGGGCTCCTCTATTTTTTAGTTTTTATTTAAACATTAACCGAGGTGGGCATTCCTAAAGTACCCAGGTGGAGCCATGATTTTCCGTGAGCATATTACCATGATGGGCCCCTTTGCCCGCCACGGTAAATGGAAATCGCCTCTCTCGAAAAAAAATTCTATAGTAGTGTAGGAAATCCTAGGTGAGGCGGGTTCCATCTACCTCTTTAATCTATGCCCTATCCACCAACATGACTAGGTGAGGTACACAGATAGTTTATTTTCATTAGTAGTCAACCCATCCCACCCCAGTCTAGGGGCTCCTTTGATGAGAATACTCAAAGTCCAAAGGAATAATAGACTTTGTATATGATTTTTATCTTGTTTTGAATGCAGTTTTTCTTTATTTCTATCGGTAAACAAGGTGACAACATAGTAAAACTTGGTTGTGTAAGATTGCAGAGGCTAGAATTTTTCCATTAACATAGTAAACTAATAGATTCTATGGCATAGACATTGCAATGCCTTCCATTAACATAGTAAACTAATAGATTCTATGGCATAGGACATTGCAATGCCACATTTCTCGTGTGTCCTTGTGTCCTCCTCTCATCTCCTCACAAGCATAGCCTCCTACAACTCATTGCCACCTCCTCTGTGACATCACCTAGCGACTGCTCTAGCAAGATCTGCGGCAGCCACAGGAGACAAGCAGCACATGCCACGTGAGTTGTTAAAGGCAGTGGCGCAGAACTCCAAGAGGCGGAGCCATCGCGTGAGTTCACCTTCTCGACTCCTTAATGTCGTTATTTATTGGCTCCCCATTGGTCGCCGTAGCACTGGAGAGTGGAGGAGATGCAGAGGGACAGGAGCATAAAGGAAACAAAGGTGTGCATATGGTGGTGTGGCGATGATTGTGTCAATGGTGAGAAGGCAGTTATGGGCTCCCCATCAGAGATAGTGGAGAAAGCTACGTTGTGTTTATGTGCATACGCGGAATAGCAATCATACGTAGAGGGTCAGGACGCATGCAATCCACACGGGATGGATGGAAATGGACAAGACCTTCCCCAACAACAAAAAATAGTTTCTTCCTCCTAGGTTCACTCAGACTTTGTTTCTATCATAGAAAATGGTTTCTAACGACTTCCCTCTCTTTATTTTAAAACTAGATTGACACATCAACACAAATTATTAAATATAGGTGCAATAAATATCCATACAAATTATGGTAGAGTCTGCATTGGGAGTGCCCTTAGTGAATAGTTTTATGGTATTATTTTCCAATAACCTTGAATATATGCAATAAGACTAGAATGAAATAACCTTTGAATGCATAGTTTCATTCATTGGTGTCATAGATGTTTAATTCTTTTACTTGAAGCCAAGAGAGTTTCAACCACATGAAACTCAAATCTTTCTCTCTCATCTTATAAACACTGAAACATCATCAAAAATTTTTATGGGGCGGTAATTAAATGCAGATAAAACACTATGAAACTTCTATTGGGACCAACCGGTCCTCCTTATTCTCCGTCCTCGAGCCTTTCTTAAATGTGGTCCCACATAGCATAGTTGCATAGTAAATTTATCCTCGTTATTCTTTTAAATAAAAGCTGACTCAAGCTGTGAAAAATAATCTTGCAGGACAGCACACCAGCGACATACAAAATGTAGGACATAACACACAAAGTCTTGGATATTCAGAAAATAATAGCTGCCTTCTTCGAGACATTTCAAGAGGATATCTATGTTCTGATGCGCATTGAATTTTTAGTGGCACTGGTTACGGCAATGTTTCTAGTGATGTTTATTCTGCAAATTTTCCAATTTCACTATCGGTGGTCGAGCATGCACACCATCATCTCAACCCTTGACGGTGTGTCTGATCACATAGTGCTTTATCTCCTAGGAGCCATGGGTTCTGCAGATTTTGAGAAACAGGTGTTCCCGGTCTGGGCTCTTGTGCTAGTGAGTCTACATTCCAGCCTCGGCTATCTCTCTGGGTATGGCCTCTTGGACCGTGAACGGCGGGTCACTGAGGTATCCAATATACTAAAGTTCATAGGCGTAGGTTCCTGAATGCCACAAGAGGGTTTGGGTTTCACAGGACCACTTTGGTTGCTCTGGAACATCCTGCAATTAAGGGGTTTGTACAGATCTTTCGCACATCTTCGAGCTAGTAAATCCCTGTGGCATGGCCGAGCTCGGAGTTCCTCCCAGAGTACCTGCGTAAGCAGCAGGTTGACGAACTGAAGTACCTTGTTTATGGAGAGACAAAGCAGAAAATTGACATAGAGAGGCCTCAGTACGTGCTACAATTAGAAATCACTGATGGTGCCCCTCTCTGATCACACTGGACAGGATTAAATCAAAATGCTCCCAAGACATGGTTTTGAGATCCAGAGACCGCTGCAGATACAAGGACGTGAGCCTCGCTTTCTACCTATCGAGACTGCTTCGCTGTAGGCTTGAAGATGTGGTACTGCATTCAGATAGCATTGCCAGCACAAGACAGCTGATTATCACAGAGATAGGAGCAGAGAGGATGTTTAAAATCCTTGAGCTGGAGCTTGCATTTGTCAGAGACTATTTCTATTCTCTCTACCCTGTGATCTTTTGGAAAGGGCTTTGTTCCCTCTCCATCAGTATGGTCCTGTCCATTGCGACCTTTGCTGTCGATTCTGGCTGGCTATCGACATTGGCAACCCTACAAATTGACAAAGATGGAGGAAGATGTCATTACTCCTGCTGGGCAGCATGAATGTCCATGTCATTGCCACATGGGTGTTCTTGTTCTTCATGATGTCCAAGGAAGTCTGGGAGATTTTGACATACCTCTTATCAAATTGACACGGTTACTCCCGCGGTGCAAGTATGCGAGGAGCCAATACTGGGTCCTTGGGATTCCTGGTATCACAAATGATGTGACAAGTTCACTCTTCACATCAAAAATTGTTGACCCCTGGCATCGACGAATCGACCAGTATGAGTTCTTTAAGTCCTGTACTTACAAGCCAACCTTTTGGAAATTTGCATTATGCTACCCTGGGAAAGACATCACAGAAACTAGATGGAAGAGAATCTGGTGATAAAATCAGGATCAAAAGAATGCGTACTGAAAAAGCTGTCAGTCAAGAACTCCACCTCTGCATGAGAGACCCACCCAGTCAAATGGACTACAGAAATATTCCCTCATTCAGGGTCCCAGATATTTTCAGAGGTATAAATGGGCCTTAAGCAAGCTGAGCAAGTGCTCCCAGTCCATTCTTGTGTGGAACATTGCGACCAACCTCTGTGAGGTGAAGCTTGGGAGGACAAAGGGGATTGACCTTAGCAAACCTAGTTGCCCTAGGTTCTGTTTGGTCGTGGCTTCAAAAACGGGTCTGCTGCTCTTCGCAGCAGTTCCTTCTGGTGACAGTGTCAGTAGGCTTCAAGGTTCACTCAGACTAACTACTGCATCGCCAACAGCCTGTCGCGATATTGTGGCTATCTTCTGGCTTTTCATGGTGAGCTGTTGCCAGATAGTTTTCTGGTGCCGGATGGGATCTTTGACATAACCTTAAAGCAGGCTACTGAGAACCTGAAAGAATGTAACTTAACAAGGTGCAAGTACAACGCGCGTTTATGGCTCTGGCACCGCAGGACATTGAGGATGACATCCTGAGTAAGGACATAGTGCAGCAGGGTGCTAGGCTAGCTAAGGATCTGATCAACGAATATGAGGGAGTTCGCTGGGAAATTCTGGCTGGAGTGTGGACCAAATTACTCGCCAACACTGCGCCCAGCTGGAATGCGAAGCACACAAGAGGAGCATTTGAGTCAGGAGGCGATTTCATAACCCTTATCTGGGCTTTACTTGGCACTGTGGCATCCACAAGAGTAGAATGGCCTGAGGAAGGGTCTAGCACCGAAATTACTAGTCCAGTACCTGAAACCAGAGAACCTCAGATGATTGCTGCGGAGCAAGATAACCAGAGAACCCAGCTGCAAGATAATGAGGGTGAGACAAACATATCAGGCGAAGAGGCACAAACTGACATCGGAAATGCCCAGGCAGAGACAACAGGGGATCAAGTGCAAATAGGTAATAGACCAAGAAACAATGCGTCTCTGAGTATCTCCAGGAACTAGCATAGCCTCCGAGATTTGGTGAGTTCAGCATATCTATGATGTTTATGTTCTATTCTGTATCTTGTTTATTAGTTGTATATTTGTCATGACCCTATTCCTTTTTTTCTCCCAGAACAAATACCCCTTCGTCTGAAGGGGAAACCACTTCGGCAGTTTACTCCATCTGAGGGGAAGGAGAGACGAACTAGCAGCCATATGCAAGACTGCAACGTGTGTGGACAACAATATATTATTGGGCCTTCAAGTTGTTTCTAGTCAATCTTTGGTTAACTGTTGTGTGTGATTTCGTGAAACAAATGACTTTGTCCCTGTGTATTTTGTGTATTTATCACATTTATATCTCAATATGGCGTTTGAGAGTCTTCCATGTATTCAGTCAATACTATGGAGTATGGATTCAGCTATCAATGTTGGTCTGAGACCTGTTAATGTTATTACTTCTGGAAATGATTCCAACAGAAATTAATCTGCTTCGATGGGCAATCTCTGCTGGTTCTTCACCAGGCAATGAAAGAATGATATCGCCATGGTTCAAAAGACAGACCTAACAGTAATTTATATAGAATAAGTATCACTGCCTGTACAACATTCTATCCAACCGGTGGCAGATCCAGAGACGCCGGTTGTGGGGTGCGCTAAATTATAGAGGGCTAAAAATCTCACTAGCCATATCATGCTACTGCAATACAAAACATTGCAAATTGCAGTACATAATAATAGGGAACCTAGGCATTGGCATCCATCGAAATATTCGAAAATGAGCGCAAAAAGACCCTAGATCTTACCTTCGCTCTTGCAGTCTGTGGATGCTCAAGCGCACTGACACAGTGCCCTTGCGTGGCATGTGGCGATGCGAGGCTTCCTGCCTGGAGACGGGTGGCGGCTTCAGTCTCAGCGTCAGGCCACCAGCCCCTCACACGTACGTCTGCTCTGCCCGCCATGGAGGGAGGGGAGGGAGGAGAAGGAGGAGGAGGAGGAGAAAGTGGAAGCCGGTCGCACTCGCGCGGCGCAACTGTGGAGTCCGGCCGTGGCTAATCCGGGGCTTGGTGGCGCGGCCGTTCGGCAGGGGCTGGAGCTGGTTGGACAGGGACTATTCGGGCTGGGCTCAAAACCCTGGTCCTGAAATTTAGGAAATGATAATGTGCTGCCTGTTACTTTTTTTTTTTTTTTTTTTGGCTTCAATCAGCAGTGACCTCTTCATTTTCTCGTTATCTATTTTTACATTTGTTTTGTCCCTTTGTCTCATCGTCTAGTTAGCTGATCAAGACGCTGTTCATCAGTCAATCAGTTAAGTGAATTAATCGGCGAAGGACCATGAACATGGAGATAATTATTTGGCCCTAGAAAAACTTCATCTTGCATATTTGGCCATTTTTATTTAACTTGTCTATTTGGCCTTAAAACCCAAGTTTCTTGTTTATTTGGCCTTCTATCCGTTTAAGCAGGTTAATGGTGTGAAGTGGTAGCTAAAAATTCCATTTTACCTCTGGTGGAAAAAATAAAAAAAAACAGAGTTTTATTTATTTATGGTATATTTATCACAAATCAAAGGCCATGCTACACAAATGTCGATCTCCCACATCACCCACATCTCAAATTTAATCAAAATTGTAGGGAGAATTATAAAGATTTGGGAGGTATATTATGAAAATATAATTAATTACAATCCAAATGATACTTAGTTGGTATCCTAAAATTTTATTATCTTAGCATATTAATTTGGTCAAACTTGAGATTTGGCTCTGCAAAGATTCTTACAATGACTACCAATTTATGGAGGGAGTAACAAGAATAGACAAAATATCATGGCTGGCTAAAGGGTCTGCAGTCTGCAGGCAGTAATCACCTTTTTGTTTCCAATTAACAACTGCAGTGATGATTTGAAACAACTTTTATCCTTCGACTTTTGGACAAGTACAATTGGATCTCAGTCTACCGATAGCCCGCGCTGAGATATTGGTTCTCTGCCCTATTTTTTTTTTTTTTACCAACGATGCAGCTCATGCTGTTTCATACTGGTAAAGGTTGGTTGAAAGTTGCAGTGCATATAGGAATCTAATAAAGCACTCATGACCAAATGAAAAAAATACAGAAGCTGTTTCAAGCCATGGAGATGAATCATCTACTTATTTCAGTAGAGAGAGATTATGCACCTCGATTAGCTCTTCAGTTGTGGGCATGGAGGGGATCTCAGGGTGATTGCTATGGATGGTGGAACAGAGGACCCCGGTACTCTGTTTTGGCAAAGCAAAGATCCAAGCTTGTCTAGAACAACAATAACTTTGAAGGAAGTGTTTATGCTTCTGTCTGTTATATATTAGCAGCATCACCCTACGACACGTCTCAACTACCTGCAATTGTGGTTATATGGGGTGGTTCAGTACTGAATATATTTAGCATGGATGGTAACATAGTCAGGGGAAGAATCAAAATCAAATCCATAAACTACTAATACTGATCACCTTAAAAATACTTGTAGGTTTTTTCTGATTTGCTAAGCCTTAGCAGGGCAAGGATTGCTAATGCTAATACTCAGTAAATTCATCGTAGTACAACCTGTCTTATTTAATACTACGTGTTTTATTGTAAAAAATAAGATGCAACTAAGCCTCCAAAAGTTGACATTTCTGAGGAGTTAATTTTTTGCAAATTAGTGATGGAGACTGAACCAACCTTTATTATACGCGAGGGTAACTTGATGGTTGATGCAATTATATTTTCAGCCTAAATACTTTGTGCCAGGTCGTCAGCCGACCAATCTATTATCTTGATTGATTTTTATTAGTAGTGGTTGTAGCTTACGTACTGGTCCCTTTGAATAGTAACCAAGGTTGAAGTTGACTTTTGCAGATACATACATATTCTGAAGCATATCAAAGGAATGGTTCCATCGAGTATGTCCAGCAACTACCATGTGCATCCAAACAAGGCCTAAGATCAACTAAGCCCACTAAGATCTCCTAAAATATACTAAACCCACAAAGAAATAACTTTCTACAAAAGGGCATCCCCTTTTACATGTGTGCATGAGCACTAATCTGGCTGACAACCAATTAGTATTCGTGAAGATAATATGCAAGGTCACGGTATACAGTAGTGCAAGCCTGCTGAAATTACAGAAGGCAAGCAAAATATATGTTTGGAGTGTGCCATGAGTCCATAACATCACCAATTCCTCGTTCTCTGGCATCGAAGAAAGGACCTAAACCAATAATACTGAAGTGAAGGCAAAACGAATGAGAAAGACATCTTCGTTCTTCAAAATCTATCTAGAGTGCCTGATTCACTTGTGATCTACCCCGCATATGAGAAAGACATCTTCGTTCTTCGAATGTATCTAGAGCAGGCCGCGCCACACCAACAGTCGGAGCCTGTCCCCCATTCGCGCCTCGCGGGTGTCGATGTCCGGGCGGCTCCCCTCCGCCGGCCGGCCCGCGACGTACCACGCCGCGCCCGCGCCACGACACCGACGACCGGTGGGCAAGCCGGTGGTTCACCGAGTTCGCCACGACCAGCCGGGTGGCCAACGGACGGGCTTGACGGGTCTCTCGGATCCCTGGGCACCGGTGACGCGTTGGGGACGCCAGCCCCCTGGGGCTGCCCCGGCCCTCCCTTGCTGGCTCCTGCCGCCACCGCCGCTACCGCCAAACCACGGACTCCTCGGTCGTGGACATTGGCGACCTTACGGGGAGGTCGCAGCGGGCCTACCGCCGCCTCCGTCCAAGCCTTCTGTCGGCGATCACCGCTGGACGACCATCCTCGCCGTCGCCCACTCCTCCGCAGGTCCGCAGTCACCGACAAGGAGTGGTCCTTAAGACGCAAAGACCGCCATATTCTAAATCGAAGGGCGTGACCTAAACCCGGAAGCGCGCCGAAGGTGTTGCTCAACAAGCTCGAGGGACGTCCGATCGACGCGGCCATGCCGCACTCGGACTCGTGGCCGGAAGGCAAGTTCCGGAAATGCCGGAGACGGCGTGTCGTCGAGCAAGCGGGAACATATGCGCGACCTCTTCCCCATGTTGCGGCCCACGGAAGAGGAGGGCATATGAGGGGAGTCCACCGTCGCCGAAGCGGTTTCTTTCTCCTCTTGTCGCCAGCATTAGTTTCCTTTAAGTACAAATCAGAAGCTCCGTTAGAGCCGGGCGCATCTTGTTTGTGTGCTTTCGCGGCGTTGCAGCCAATTGTTTTGGCTAAAGCGCAAGGCCAGGTAAAAACTCTAACTTCCTTAATATAAAACGCCAACCCGCATTTCAAAAAGTATTCCCTGTGCGTGCACGGGCAGCAACTTGGTGGATACATGATGAGCCTAGGCACCAACGGCCCCCGGTCTTGGCATGCTCGCGAACACATGGTTGATTTAGTCAATATGTTTAGTTTTGTGATTGAGTGTGATTGTCAACAACCAACATTTTCCTTCTATTTTCCTTTATTTTTATGCTTCAAATTTATGTTCACCGGGCACACGTGAGTGTGTCAAAGACGTATCTCTTGGTTCGTGGCGCGTGTGGAGTTTGGAGACGGTAATGACGCTGGAGGTGAAGGGGCCAAGGAGGACGTATGCCGCCGACTGAACGGAGGTGAAGGACGGATAATGAGGCTTGACCGGGACCGATCGCTGGTGGCGCCATGGTACCGATTATCCGACATCGATTTTATGCAAGAGGACGGCAGGACCGTCGATCGGTCAAGACGGCGAGCATGCAGGCGCAGCGGGGAGCTCATGCGTCAAGACGGGCGATGACACGACACGCACGAAGGTTTGGTGGTTTGCCCTCAAACCATCGGCGCTGGTTTCATGGTTTGGGCCCGTAACCACGGGCGGTTTCGCGGTTTTAGCCTCAAACCACGCTGAAGTTTCGCTGGTTTGGGCCTCAAACCGGCAGACGTTCCGGTGGACGGAAGGACGGCACGCGGCGGCATCGGGAGGTTATGTGATGCAAGGCTACCGGCGAGAGGAGGCTGTGGTCGCCGGATCAAATTATCTCGAGTCGGACTAAATTAGCCTTAGGGTTAGCTGTTCGGCACATATGTATCTAGGGGTAGTTTGGGAAAGAGGATTTCAGATTATATAGCTAGGGGCATCCCTCCCATCCTCTTTGCTTCTCATTTTCTATTTCTTAGCTAGGGTTCCAACCTGCCAGGAGAGGTCCAAACGATCTTGTATCAAATTTGGTTGGGCAAGGGCTAGCCCTAAGTAGCCTCAAGGTCACACGGTGTATGCTTTTGATTCGATGGATCGGGTGTCTTGAGTCCATTTGTGTTCTTGCAATTTATTTTTTTCCGCTTTTCCCCTCCACCTTCTAAACCCTGACTGGCCGCTTCTAGTCCGCTTGGAGTGATTCTTTTGTCCCAATTCAATCTTGACCAAGAACCAAAGAGTTTCACTGAAGGAAATCTTCAGAACCTCCCGTGTCATCGGATTTGACGCATTTTGTGTTCGGCCGTGGTTTTTGGTGAGAAGGGAGATTTGAAATTCTCGCACTTACTCCTGGCCTTGCCAAATTTTTGGGAATCTTGTCACGCCCCCACTTTTGCCGGGTCGTTAATACACGTATTAGTGCCGTGATCAAGCGCTAATACGCTTTATAAAGACAAGAGGGACACAGATTTATTTATAAAAAGTGTCTAGTTTTTATTGATAGGATAAATACTATCTCGAGAGGTTACACAACGGTGGATAAACCTAAGCCATGTGTCGTGGCTAATTATTTATTTATTAGAGTCTCGCTACAAATACATAGTCTTTTCTATCATGTCACACCCACAAGCAACTCGGAGCTAGCCGAAACCCTAGTGTCAAACATCCCCGTCCTAGAGACTCCAAAGGTGTAAACGCCTAATCATCCCGCATTGCCTTATCGTGTCATCGAGTCAAGTCCCCCATCCGGGCCCTGGGCGGGAAAATTATCAACGGGTGAGTACAAAAGTACTGCAAGTCCACACCGGGTTGAGGTTATTATGGGTTTGGGCCCTAGCTGAGACTCTAAAACGCTTCTCGCTAGTTCCCGATTAGCTTAGAAGATTGTCATCAACAACAAGCACAAACGGTTAGTCAACATTAGGTGAAAAATCTAATCATAGATGATCCGGCCTAGCATTTGCCCATGCCAAGGACGTATTCAATAATAGATTTAAATATAACTCGCAGAGGTTGTACAATTTCCCACACGATAGATCGCCTCCTTCCATGATCAGCATCCCATTAGCACTTAGCATTTCTGATGATCACCCAACACCAACTTAATAATTCAGATACGCATAACATTGCGCCAAAAGTTTTTGTGGAGGATCACAAAGCAACCACGCCAACCGACCAGGGCCACTCTCCCCATGTCTCGCTCCCCCGATAGCCTTCCGCCTACCAATCGCTTCCTAGGCATACAACATACCTTGACCTAACGGGTGGAGATCAAGTCGTCCCATCTCGACGCGCGTGGTCGACGTGATATTTCACTAGGTAGATGGTCTATGAACCTGGGTCCTAGAGGTGAGCATCTCCCGGATTCATCCCCGACAGGGAATTAGTCTACTCCATGTAGACTATTATCACCACTCACCTTTTTGTTGGATGGTTCGCATTATTAATTAGGTTATATTGGTCTCATTTAGTCATATTATAGCATCATGCATCATATCATACACATAGCAAGATAAACCATGATCATCATCTTATAAAAGTAGGTTGATTTAATTAGGTCAACATTATTAAGGGGGGGGTGGACTTGCCTTGGTTGTATACGCTGCTAGGGTCGCGATGTAATTCAGGGTTAAAATTCTCCGATAAAGGTCTTCAAGGCTACTTCCCACGCTCTACGAGATTAGCGAATAAATATTAGGCGAATGAGTAGCGATAAAAGACACCATGTGATAATGAGCGAAATCATGATAAACGGATAGAGCACGATTTTATAAAATATCCGAAGTGGTTTGACCTAAATCGGAGTTACGGATCTAAGTCATGATTTTCCGAAGTATAATTGTGATAATAAACCTTGGGATTTTTATGTCAATATTTTATTAGCGAAAAATATAATAAAAATCATGACAATCATCTCCACATAATCTAGTTTATTTACATATTTTTCTGGAATTTTTCTCGACACTCGAAAATGTATTTACAACTTCCTATGTACAAAAGCCGGGTGCACATAGCATTTTGCCTTGCCGTTACGTAACTATGGTCACCCTTCGTTGGCCGACCGGTGGCCCCGGGTTGGCCCATGTGGCTCCCAACGGGTGGTAGACGCGGGTATTGAAACGGAACACGCGTCGCCGCCGGATTGGTCACCTATCGGCGCCGTGCTACTGGGCGGTGACGCCATCGCGGTCAACCCGCCCGGCCGCAGATCACGGCGGCGCCCCCGGGCTTTGGGCGACGGTCGTAGTCCATCCTTTGCTCGGGCCGTGTGGGTGCGCGGTTCCCCATCGCCTCCCGACCCTTGAGTTGGTTGGGCGGTCGGGCATGAAGCCTTTCCACGACGGCGGCGCAGCGGATAGCTCCCGACGGCAAGTGTGGCGTTGGAGGTGTGCTACACAGCACAATAGGGAGCAATAATCATGGGAAATGAAGGGAAGGGAGAGGGTAGCGCATCGAAGATCACCGCGTACCAAATAACGACGGCGAGCCGCAACCCTAGTCGGCCGGCGGCGGCGGACTCCGACAGGGGATAATTGGAGCGGAGCGTGATGGAGGGGGAATTAGAGGAGGCGCGAGCACTCGTGCTACGGAGCTCAGCGACGGAGCTGTGGTGCGGCGAGGTCGGTGAGGAGCACGGCGGGGCTGTTGCCTATGAGCCTCGCCGCGGTGGGCGTCCCCGGCGGCCCCTTCCTCGATATTTCAAAGCAGCGGGAGCGCGGCGAGCGTGGCCCTTACCCGGCCCTCCCATCGATGGTCATGTCGTGTTCATCTGTAGTGCAGCCGGTGCGCTAGCTGGCCGGTGTGTGGTCGTGTCGAGGTACAGCTCAGATGAGCTAGGCTGGCCGGGTGTGTGGTCACATCGCGGCGGCGGGTGCTCTTGGCCGGTCGTCGTTCTGCGGACAGCGGTCCTTGACGCCCACTCAGGTGCAGGCGCCTTTTTGCCCGTGTTGCCTGACGCCTGGTACTGGAAGTCGCTGCTTGTTGTGTCGGCGGGCTTCGGCGTGCGGCGTGTCGGCGGCGGCCCCGTACTTCGGGCGGGATCTTGGCCGTCACGCTCGTGCTCGTCCGGTGTCGCGTAAGTGCGTCTTCGGCCCGTGCCCCCCGGTCTTCCCTTCCTTAGCCGAGTAACGGTCTGGTAGCGGCCGAGGGCGGCACCGTATTGTGCGCGTTACCGTCTGCTTATCGAAAGGAGAAGAAGGAGGGCGGGTCCGTCAGTGGTCAGTAGAGAGGAGAGGGAAGTGGGCTGCGCTGCCTGTGCGGTTGGGCTGGCCCACGCGGAAAGAAAAGAGAGAAGGGGAGAGGGAAGGGGAGAAGGGAGTGGGCTGGGCCGATTTCTTCTTCCTCCTTTCTTTATTTTCTCTTCTCTTTCTCTATTTATTCTTCTTCCTTTCTTTTCCTAATTTTCTTCCTCCTTTATTTCTTTCCCCTTTATTATTTCCAAATATTGCCAACTCCTTTTTGGGTCTAAGAAAAATGAAATATAATATTTTATGTATCCAAAATTCAGGAGGTAGAATTTAATATTCTAGTCCTCAAGTTTTCGAATTAAGTCATAAAATATTATTAAGGCAATGGTCATCGAGGTTTTAAGTTTAAATTTTACCAATTTTAAAATGGCCAAAATTAGGGTGTTACAAATCTTATCACCTACATGCCGTGATTCTATGGCTTAAATTGCGTGACAAAAGATCAAGCGTAAGAGGAAGTTACGATCGGATTTCGTTTTGAGCGTTCTTGAGTTCGACCGGTTCTCAAAATTCGACAATCTGGGACATGCGGTATGCAACCCGGATAATCCCGGTATTCAAACTTCGAGTTTGGGGCTAAACTTTGTGGAGAGGTTTTCCACGGTACCAAAAAGGATGGGGTTAATTTTTTCATGATTTTAGAAGGGTCTTTTGGTGGGGTTTTTCGATTTCTCGGTGAGGTGAGTTTGTCTTTGATATCAACCGGGACAAGTTCGGTATTCAACCGGACATGTCCGGTATTTATTGAAAACTTCAGCGTGCGGTTTCAATCCCGGACAAATCTGGTATTCAACGACATGTCGGTGTATTTCTTTGAAAGAATTTGCTGTTCTCTCTCGGTTGTTGATGCGATCGTTACGTGGTGTTTCGGTTGATCCGGCTGTGACTCTAGGCCCGGTCCTAGGTCATCCACACTTGCAACGAGTGTCGTGATTCTTCCGTGAGTTGGTTGATTTTGATAAGAGGGGGTTGTGTGAGAGCTACAAGGTCGCAAATTCGAGAAGAATTTTGTCGAGGGCTTCGTTCACCCCCTGCGGTGCCGGTCCTTCACAATTACAAATCTGGAGCATGCGAAGCGGCGACCAACTGTGAGGGGTGTAGTATGGTCGTAAGCCAAAAGCTATTGAACTGTGGTGAATCCGTCGATCTGTAGAGTCGATGTCGGGTTCGTGGGGTTTTCTTGATCGAGTGGGATCCGCAAACCGGAACTCTAGTCTAATTTCAGCCGTCTTCATAAAACAACGGTACAATTAAAACAACCTGTGTACTGTTTTCTACCAGATGCCTGTTTTGTACCAAAACAATGCCTACCATAAGTACGTTCACCGCTCGAAGCTGCATGCATGTACGAGCACTTAAAAGCAAACAATCAACACTGATCTTTACATACCTTTTGCTTTATCTTTTTGTCTCATCAAATCATGTCAACAATTAGATTTGGCTACTTAGCCTTATGACTCGAGGTAGCCAAATCTGGTATCAACAGATAGATTGAAAACAGGATTTTTTTTTTTCCTAGTTCTACAAGCAGAAGGTACAGATGCAAATCAATAAGCATGCCCAAAATACATATATTCAAAACTAGCCCCTGACGTTTCATGTTGTCGCTTATGTTTGTCTGCTCAGAACATAATCCATGTAAACGCAGAATACAATGCTGCTTCCGGTCCACTGACCTGATGGGAAGCCAGCTTCACGTATGGCAGTGCATGCATGCTTAATGAAACCAGGAAATAAAAAGTAAAAGGAATACACTAACCAAACATCCTTGTACTCACTGAGCTCACAATTACGTATATCAACTGAGCCCACCAAGAAAGCACATCTTTACAACAAATTCGTGAATATAATGTGCAAGGCTACCGCATACACCATCTTAAGCCAGCTGAAATTACAGAGGACAAGCAACTTCCAATCCATAATACTCCAGAAATGTTCAGTATACACCATAAATGTTCAGTGTTAGACAGGCAACACATATTTTTGCAGTGTGCCATGAATCCATAATCCATACCATCACCCAACAAAGCCCCTAACTTGCACTGCAATAAAAATGAAAGGCATGGAATCAACTCTGAAAGCTAAAAAGAAAGCAGAGTGAACAAACAATGAAAACAGAGCAAGTCTTGTTCTGCAAAAGCAGTTGGTGGAAGGACCTTAGGCGGGGATGGAGATCAACGAATGGGCACAATGCATATATTTGCAGTAAGCTCTGACGTTTGCTGCACACCAGCCAGAATAATCCGTGCGCATGCTGGATACACTGCTGCTTCGGTCCACTGATCTGATGGGAAGCGATGTGGTCGGCCTCACGGCGGGTCTCAGGCACGCTTCAAAAACCAGCGAACCAAGTGACGATAGGCATTGCATCTGCATTTTGGACAAATACTACGTTACACAGGATGAAAAGTTAAACAACTTGCAACCGACGATTAATCAAGCATGCACGATTCTTCGTAGGGGAATCAGTTGGAACGGTAGATGCAATCAGCTGAAACAATAGAAACAGTACCAAATGTTCTCAGGGTTGAGACGAGTAATCAACACCAAGCCTAATTTACCTGAAGCGTGCACAGAGGGGCACAAGTTTGTCTGCATTCATGCGTCGTCCTGCCGGCAACTCATCTTCAACGGGACATGACTGTAGTAAGCAGCGAAAGTGCGATCCATGCTGGCTGCAGGAAACAAATTGAATTGACTCGATCAAACTAAGAAAACAGAGTAACAGAAAAATAAAATATGTTAAATGAAGTCACTGTTTATCTACCGTCGGCAATGGCACGATGACTGATATTTGTTTCAAAGCAGAAAGGATTTTTGTGTAGAACACACACCACTTCCTTGGACTGCCTTTATCATTTTGCATAGGCTTTGATTTGATGGATGTGGCAAAACTTGTGCCACTCAGGATCAGATTTCCCGGCCGCTATCCATGTGAGGAGCGATAACGAACAATCTAGTAGCAAATGCCTTGGGCTCACATCCAGCAGGTACCTGGGGACTGTTTCCATCATATAATCCTCCAGATCAAAGATCTCTGTAAGTGCAGGCATGCCTTCAATACCTTAATCTTTGGGCATTCGACGATGACAAGCTTCTGCAGTTTCAGGAAATTACTAATCACTCCAGGTCATTGTTTCTACAAACACATCGAGGTGGACAACAGAAGTGAAGTTTTCCAAACACCTTAGGTTCTTCACATGATATATGAATAATTCCTTCAAACCACTTGCGTTGAAAGGCAAGACCAGGAAGGCATGCGACTCAATTTGCATGAATCGAGTTTAAGCCTCTCCAAAGAGAGCATGGCTTTTGACTTGTTCCTCCCGTCCATTCATGCCAACAGACAAATCCACCAAATGTCAACTCATGTAATGTGAAACACCAACCCCAACCTGATTGCTTGTTTGTAGAATTCAAGCCCAACATGCCTGATGGCCCGGGCATGAAAAGATTTGTAGGAGCTCTAAACAGGGGAGCAAACTCCATCCACTAGGAAGCTCTGTGCAGCAGACCAACTCACTCATAGATAGAATCCTCAAGCTCCCAAAGGGGCATAACTGTTGTATGCAGCATCCACCTTGGGAGTCTCTGACCAAAAATACCCATCGATGTTGATGGTTTCTAGGCATGGCGGAGGGCAAAGCTCATCAAAAACCTCCTCAATTCTTCTCTCTGCTCTTCCTCAGAATCCGTCCTTCCCACATTTACCAACAACTCATCCTTTTGAAGTCTACTCGTGCAACTCATGGCCAGGCTTCTTAGGCGATTTTTCACCAATCCTTGCCTGTGTAGCAAAAAGATGCAGAAGCTACATTCTCCACTAAACATATGCTAACGTTCGTTAGCTGAGAGAGGAGAGAGGACCCAAGTTCTTTCAAACTACACCAATCACCATCCATGTGCTGAAACCCATACAAATTTGTCAAACAAGTTGAACCACAAAAACCCTTTGGTATAGTATTTATACTTGTCCCTGTGATGTTAAGTTGCCTCAAGTGTTTCAGCATTCCAATGCTACTAGGAAGCTTAACTAAACTCTTTGCAGCCCAAAGGCTAATATACTGCAAATTTTCAACATGCCAATGTTCTCTAGCAACACAGATGTCTCACAATTTTTATCGACAAATACCTCAGGTGTTTGAGTTGATGCAATGATTCACTTAATTCATCAAAATTTACAGCTTCCATGTCCGTAGACTTGAAAAAAGAAAGCAATGAATCACCTGTCTTAACTTTTATACCACCAACTAATATCAGTGTTCTCAGTGATTTTTTGTGTTTGTGAGAACACCACTCAAAATCATGTGTACTTTCGACACTTCGGTTTCCACTGAAAATCTAATAAACTTTTTTAATTTAAGTTTATCAAGAAATATTAATGTCGTTTTTTATGAGATACAATTGCTTCATCGCTAGCGGCGTATTGACCCGAATGACTGAATAATATCATGCATGTTGCAAACTAATTGATCGGCATATCTCACATGGGGCTCAATCAGATTCCTCTGTATTAACTCATCAAAGTACTCTTTTCCTTTCTCTTCTAAGTCATGTGTTTCCATGAACAAATCATCGCTAATCCACAACCCAATAATGTCTTCTCTATAGAATACTTTTGCTTCGTGGGAGGATGCAGTAGTATAGAAAGCATGGTTTCAAATTTCGTTTGAGATCCTCATGGCAGGGTATATTGCATTATTTAGCTCGTCGGGCATTTGGGATACTGACCAAATAGAATCATGCAGAACCTTTTTCCCAGTTGGCTTGTCTAGTTGCTTTCTGTCGTAGGAGACCTCAATGACTTTGACAGCAAGCGGTAAACAATCACATTTTGTGATAATCTGCATCCCAATTTCCTTTAACCTTTCGACTTGGGGCTCATCATGCACATTCATCACAACCTGCAAACATTTTTAGACCAATGAGAAATTACCAGTGTGGCACGATCGGTGACAACCTAATTAAGGGGGCCAATTTGAAATACAAGAATCACACATGAATTTCGAAGAAAATCAGTTCAACTTTGTAGAAAAAACACAGAAACATGAAAAATTCCCATGTTCGAACACAGACTAATATAATTGTACACCAATGAAACAGTAATGCACTACTTAATTTAAGCATAATAAATGAACAAAAAAATTAAATATTAAACTGAAATCAAATTTCAGTGGACCTGTTTCTTTAGCAGCAACCAAGCATCTTCGGGCTCAAGTTTTCTGTCTGATGGTAGGGCTCCTCTGCCATCATCCCTCGTGCGACTTTGTGTGTTATGTCTCGTGGTGACGAGGATACGGCTACCATTATCAGCTGCTGCAACATTGACCAGGGAGTTTGAAGCGTCACCCATGCACGGTAGTCCCAAACATCATCCATTCACGATTAATGTCTTATGTCCCATTAAGGATTGTGTGAGAGTTCGCTCCTAACGTTGCCTTTATGTCCCCCAGCAACATGGTAGTCTCCTCCAGCCTCAGTAATAGCTCTCCCTCAAGATATCAAGCTCATTAAAATCTTGGTTACGACACTCAGCCATATTTTCTTTGAGAACTCTTGTTGTACAATGTCATTCTTGAAGATCTTTCTAGCGAGGGTCGTTTTTAATTCCACCAACTCCAGCAATGGCGAGAATACCATAATTTTGTTGTACAGTCGGTGGGTTTTGATTCTTCTTTGTGAGCAATTGCACAAGATTTTGTGTGTCCTCTTCTATCATCTCACCAACCAAACCTGTCTCATCGAGCCCCCAAGATGTCTCATAAGTACAATGACTGGATGATACCATCTTTCTTCCATGGTCCTCATAATAACTACCAAGGATGATGAAGTTGAATGATTCACTGCGAGTCTTGATGTCATCTAGCTTCTTGTTGGGTTCTTGATGCATTCGATGGTGTGAGCATGTAGGGATTCCGTATGCAGAAGAGCAACAGGGTTGAAGCATCCCCACCATCATGCCTTGAGCCCTCCCTCCATGGCTTTGAGGTTGGCACAAGTCAATGATGTCAGTGGCTTCATACATGGCATCCTTTAGCTTTCCCTCACAAATGCTTGCACACTTTGGTCAGTGATGTTCCTCCTATCAGCATCAGCAAGGAAGTTTCCTCGAAGCTTGGTGCTCATATTATCCAATCTCCAGCAGACACCCCGAGCAACATATGCACCTCTTCCTTAGCCATCTCCATCAGCATGTTTTGGATGTGTGACGCTTAAAGCATCTAGGACACCCCGCCATGATTGAAAACTTCGGTTTTGCTGTACCAAAATCCCAGTACAAATGTCAATTTTTTGAGAATCATAACGAAATCTCATGAATTCGAACATAGCGATTAAATTCCATACAAAAGATATGAGGCATCTCCGATCTATACATGCATAATCATGGCAGTACTACTGACAGTAAGCATTATGTGCGCCGATCTAGCTACCCACAAGCAGTTGCAGAAACGTGTAACAGTTAAGGACACGAACCTGATCAGCCCAATGAGCTGTGCAACGGCCCGGAAGTGAAGAGATGGTGCCGGTGTTGTTGGTTCTTGGTCGTGGAACAGAATCTACTGGTTAATGGTTAGACAAGAACCGTCGTCTGAAGGGATGATGCTATTGCTGGTTGTTGGCGTGATGATGTGGACGTAGCGACATGGGTTAAGTTTCCGATGAGGTTGTTGCCCACAAGAATCGCAGTAACTAGATGCTGGCTTGTGTTGACTGTCTGAGCTTGGAAGTTGATGATTCAGGGAAGAAATGGTGATTGGGGTGGGTCGTGGTGACAGTGCAAGGTGGAGGGAAAGTGCGTGACAGCTTCGATCAATAAGCATGCTGCGACCCTATTTATCCACTACGGAGCTTTGGATGCTAGAGAAGCTCTGAGCCACGTGTGACAATGCGTTGAAACAAAGTTGCGTTGGTACCGCGAGATGCTTTCTCATCACGAGATGACAAACGAAGACAACAGTGGTAGGATAAAACAGACCAATAATGCAACTTAGTAGTGGCCGGCTTTTGCACATGCCTCTTGTAACTGTAATTAATGACAAAGGGAGACAGGTTCATTACCATACCAATTTACTCATTTCAATCACAAGTGGAGACAGAGTTTTGTATTGTATGGAGTACAGATTCCTCTTTGGAGCCTCTCAGCTAGGAAAGAGAATAGACATACTTCCTTCCATTGTGAGGCCTAATGTTTTTACCGATGACAGCTTGAATGTCGGCCCACATTCTCTACCTCATGGCTGTGTATCCCTGGATGTAGAGGCCGGATTTTATTATCCATTATCTAAAAAAACATTCTCTACCTCAAACTCAGGATCTAACACAGCAATGGGATCACCGCAGCAAAAAATTGACGTGTTCTTGTTGCAAGTTGGGACGAAGTAACAATATGATCGATCACCCATGCACTAGATGCATGAGCCGGGTGAATGCCGTGGTGCTAGCTCTACTGACTTGCACATTCCTCAGTTTTTCTTGTTTTAATCGTTTTATTGGGAAATAGCCAAAATGTGTAAACTCGTGTTCCTGTTATATTTCTTATTTTACTTTTCTGCAGAGAGTACTTGTTGAATTATTTTCTAAAGGAAATCTATTTTCGTAGTCTCTAGAAACAACATTTCGTGGATTACATTTAAGCCACTTAATGTTTTTAGTTTTAATAAAAAAGATATATTTGTATGAATCATCACCTTTGCTATTGAATCAGTTTGCTTCAGATTGTACCAAAATGGTGACGATAAATCTGACTCAGCGTGTTTGTTGGACGAAAGGTGACCCCTACTTTATCTGAGCAAGTCTTGGCAATGTCTACCTTTGTAATGTAATGATGTACATTTTCCAGATTATCCCATGTAAAGCAAGCATATAAAACGTAGGAGGATAAAAAGAAAGCTGCATATAATACTTTGGTCGGCATCTAACACTGGAGCCTGGTGGCTTCTAATGCATATATGCCAGGAGTTGTTGCCACTTGCCACCTCACACCATCAAAGTTTTCAAACATTTAGTCGCTGTTTCAAAAGAGAGCTGTTTCGCCATCCCTAAATTATTAGCATTGGTTGTATGCCCACATGCCATTCTGGATGCTTGCATTGGCATGTTTTGCGACGAAAGTTATTTTTCTCTGTGCAATTGTTGGTTTGATGGAGAATGGTCAATCATCAAACGAGAGGGCAGATCCGCCCCACCGTTCTCCTCCTCGCCGGTGGCGCGTGGTCAGCGGCGACCAGTTCTACCGTGGCCAGTCGCCGGCTCGGTTCGGACGCCCTCGTCTCACCGTTCGTCGAGGCGGTGTCGTCGAACTTCATGCCCTGTGCTTCAGCTGGCGTGCGGGAGGCCATGTTCGCGGAACTGCACTTTCTGGGGAAGATGTCTCAGCGCGGTCGGAGGGTCATCATGCATCGTCTGCCGAGCGGCTCCCAGCGTGCCGCTGCTAGCGGCCCGCCTCCACGTCATTCGCATATCGTGTCCTTCTCAGCGGCGGAGGCTTGACTTCGGTGGGGCGGCCTCTAGCTCACGGGGGAGGTCCCCCTCCATCCCCGGCCGTCGTCGGTCACCGTCACCACCACCTCATCCAGCGGTCACTGCCCCCGCCACCCCGCTCCCGGACCTACAGCTGCCAGCTCAACTGGTGGGGTGGGCGGCCCCGAATATCCCCATGGTCATGGTGCCATATGCGCTTTGAATGCAATTGGCATAGGAGCGGCTTGACGGCCTTGGCGACACATGTCGGGTGGGAGTGCGCCGGAGGTCACGGTTGGTGCATGTATGCCTACGCTGCGGTCGGGCTCTACGCCCAATGATATGCAGGTGCTGCCGCCACGGGCGCAAGACTTCTGGTCGTTCAGGGATGATGAACCTCGGCCTTAGGTGTTCTGCACTCCGCCCTAGGGGCAGGTTTGGAGTTGATCTGGGGGCCGTGGCACCGCCTTACGTACATGATAGCGAGGGGGCAACAGGTTCAAGGTGTGCGGTGGCTTTGGCGCCATGTTCCAGATGCATGCTCGTACTCGGTGACAGCGGTCGCATCGTCCTCGGCAACTCTTGTACTCATGTGGAGCTGTCGCCTGGCGAGATACCCTGGCTTGATGCTGCCTTCCAAGTCTGATTCGAGAATCACAGCTCGTATACATCGAGGAACCATCGGACGACGGCGGAAAGAGATCGTTACGGTGCCACGGGTTTTGCTCTATCGGGTGCATTGCGGGCTGGTTTATGTTAATTGGTGACTCCAACAACCCCTCGCTGCACTGATCGATGATAGGAGGCGATGGCGGCGGTGAACCACCGAGGGGTGACGGCATCCGAGGGATGACTATGAGCCTTCTACCCATTGACAACTCTAAAGATTACCGATACAAGTGGCCCATGCGAGATTTCCATGGCGGTGGCATTCATCCCACTCGATGGTGGGTCGGTGGCATGCCCTGTGCCCCCCATTATTACCGTGGAAGCGGTGGCCCTCCACCGCCCGGTGATGTCTCTCACGATCACCGTCGCTCACCGGTGCACCCGCGGCGGCTCATCAACAAGGCTTTGGATTGGTGGGCGATTCACGGCAATTGCCCCCACCATGCGCATGAGAACGCTCCCGAGACCCTTACGCCATCTGTCGGATTGGTGATCGATTTGCGCCATCTGGGCTCTCTCATCGGGCTGGCAAGATCCGGGCGTCTCAAGCCATGGGACGTCACCTCCGGGGATCTTGGTGGTGGGCATCTATGGCTAAGGCTGAGCTCTCAATTGCATCCGTGGCGTATGGGATCGCGGAAGGTTTATCACGGGTGGCAATAATATGCGTGGGGGCTCGGGTGCCTCCGCCTTCATCTTACGGGATTCGAGGCGTGGTCCTGCGAGATCGCGTTAGGAGGAGATCGTGGAGCTGGTTTGCATACCGTTGGCCACGCCAGCGATCAAGGGTGGGCACAACTTCGAGGTCCCACACCCCGGCCGCCACCGGTCTTGCCGGAGTGGCCGGACTCAGCGTCGTGCCCCATGGGTATTGACGCCACTCTCTGACCTGGTACGTACTACTCCATAAACTTGGTATTTTAGGTGGGCGGGCCGGTTCCCCTACTCTCATTGAAGAACTCATCAGGGCTACATTCGGGGTGGGCATGTCTGAATCCAAGCGGCGCTTTAGCCTCCTCAATGGAAAATTTGATATGGAGGATCTCGGCCTCAATTTGGAGGGCTTTGGAGGGAGGAGCATGTAATCTAGCTCCCGACACGCTATTGTTGCACTACGGTTTTCTTGGTAATCAAAGCTACTATGCTTCTTGGTGTGGAACTACTTGGCGGACTCAACAGCGGCCGTCGAATGTTGTCTTTAATCTAATTGCCTTGCATAGACCTTGTATGCCTTCAAGAGTCAAATATGCCTTTCTGGACCCCTCGGCTAACCATGGAATTTCTTGGCCCGTTCTTCAATTTCGCCTTCACGCCATCGATTGGCGCCTCTAGAGGTGGTTTTGTCATGGGAATGTGACTCGTGGATTGTTTTACGCCACCATTCAACATGGGTTTTATATCTCGGCGCAAATGAAACTTGTGGGCTCGGCAAAGTGATCCGTGGTGGATCATGATGTTCTATGGACCTTAGATTGATGTTGATAAGATCCGCTTCGCCGGGGAGCTCTAGACTTCTCGGACTCTCACGGGAGCTTGGATGGTGGTGTGATGTGCTTGATCTACCGGGCAGGTATGAAACAATGATAAAACCGACGAGAAGAAACATGAGGTGCTTGGATCATTCGTGTGAGCCCGACTTGGGGAGATTGATATGGTTGGTGTGGATTTCACGGGGCCACAACCCACAATGGAGTTGTTGGACTATCATTTGCCACTAGGGGAATGGATTTGCTAACTTCCCCACTTGGTGCTTAAGTCGTCGATGTAATTCATTTGCTCAGGACCCTTTGTCCCTTGCTCCCTCAATTACCCCCTCGTTCGGGCGCCAATGGCGATGCTTCAAAGCTTTTCGAACTTTTGGGTCGGGGATGCGAGCTTCCAAGGGGTGGTTCTTGTGGGGCTTGGTCCTCCACCTGTGGCGGTGGACCCCTTCGTCTCCTCGATCACAAACTCACGTAACTGTTGGCGCCCGAGGAAGTGGAGCGTGGGAAGGGGTTAAGGGAGTATTTGTTTCTGACTTGCATTGATCACGAGGTCATTTTCCGCTTCGATGAGCTCAGGGAGCTTCATGCAGCAGGAGACTCAAGCTCGGGTCCTCTGTAAAAGATGAAGGTGCTAGGCCTTGCATCCTTTGCTGTTCTATTGCCCCGTCGGCGATCACGCATAAGATACTTGGCCGGCAGGGGATGCCAATACCGGTTTTACATCTTCGGGCCTACCGCCGAGCGTGGGGAACAAGATTGATTCCTCTTTGGTGGGAAGTGATCAAGATTTGATAAGAGGCAATGGTAGCTGCTACTGTTTTGGGCCCTACGACTGACATCTTGGGGCGATTTTACTCGTTCGGGGGATTGATTTCCATTCAATTGGGCTTTTTAGTTAACCAGCCAAGGCCTTGAGGACCTCTTCTCGGGAGGGTGTGGGGAAATCATTAGATGCCTACCGAATGAAGGCTCGGTGAGCGTCGGGAAGCCTACACCACTGAATGTTCTACAAATGGGTCGGATGCCTACGACATTTCTTCGGTCTGGCCCATTCTCAAGGTAGGCGTCATGAATGCCTTCAATGCATTTTGGAACCTTGACGAAGCCCTACACCACTGAATGACACCTGATCTTGCTCAAGAAGGTGGATCAGCGGCCAAAGATCCGGATTACATGCCAATCAATCTCATTCACAACTTTGGGAAATTGATCACAAAATCTTGGCCAACCCGTTTGTAAGGTGTTGCTTGACTCTTTGGTCTCAGAAATAAGGCCTTCATCAAGGGGACGACGCCGCGATACTTCAGGGAAAGTACAGCTGGCCTCCAAGGCAATCCATGCCACAAACTGACCATGCATCCTTCTCAAGATTGACATCGTGAAGGCCAGCCGATCTTGTGTAATGGCCCTTCCTCTTGAACTACTACAACACACGGGCTTTGGCACCCGCTGTGGGACTAGATTTCTGCGATCTTGTCCCACTCTGTTGTCGATGTTTTAACACCGTCGGCCCCGTCACGGGGTGACCCGAGGCGGGGTTTTGTTCTCGGAGGGGGTGGTCGCGAACGTAGAAACTTCGATCGGTAAACGTAGAGAGACAATGATTTATACTGGTTCGGCGTGCCGTGATGGCACCTCACGTCGAGCTTGTAGCGAAAAAGTATGGTGCCCTAGCTGGCTATGGAGTTCGACGCGAGGTCTCAACCCTCAGATCAAGTCCCCATCTAGGGCCCCGCTCCATTATATAGTCCTCGAGGCGTGAGTCCTAGTCTGCTACAGCGAGGGTTCCTAGTAGGATTACATGGGAGTTCTACTAGGATTACAAGTGGGAAACCTAGTAGGACTAGGTTTCTCCCTTGTGAGGTTCTTGTGGTAGTACAGTAGTACTTTGCGTGACTCCCGGTATCCATTAAAGCCCCCGAAAGCATCTCAAGGTTGAGTCATGAGAGTTGTTCCACTCTTCTCGGATGAAGCCTCGATATGGTCTTGAGATCATCATACGCGTGTGCACTTGAAAAAGTGCACCCGTGAGGGGTGTAGCCCGAGCTTTCTTTGCTTTTTGGCACAAAGAGCTGGAAGGTCTTTCGAAGTTCTTCTCCTCCGCCTTCGCAGTTCTTCTCGCTGAGCTCCGGGCTTCGAGAGTTCTTCTGCGTTTCCCGGAGTTCTTTTTGACGTGTGCACTTTCGAGTGCACCCGCGAGGTGGTAGCAGCTTCTTGTTCTTGGCACAAAGAGCTAGAAGGTCTTTGAGTTCTTCTCTCTCCGCCTCGAGTTCTTCTCGCCCCGGAGTTCTTTTTGAAAAATTCTCCACCTGTATCATCACGTCCCAGCCTCGACTGGAAGACGCTCGTAGAAGTCTTGTAGCAGTGTTCAAGAAATAAGTCCTCATCAAGGCCCTCGACGCACGTCCAAAGTCGCACTCCCGACCAACAATATGGAGGATCTCGATAGCACCCAAACTTGCATGATGTGTGCCGGTAGGGTTCTTTTTCTTCTATAAGATCGAGCCCCCAAGGGTAGTTGGAGTTCTTTTTCTCTTGATCCCCGTTGTAGGTTCTTTTTCTTCGTAAGATCGAGCCCCCGAGGTAGTTGGAGTTCTTTTCTCCTCGCATCCGCGCGGTAGGGTTCTCGATCCCGCAGCTTCTGTAGAGTTCCTCTCTCTCTCTCCCGGACCTCTATGGGCTTGAGCTTCTTAGAACCTTGGCGTAGATACTCTTCCAGCTCGTAGTTCTTTCCGTGATGTTGCCGAAAGTGGCGTGAGGCTTGCTCCTTGTTGTCGCTAGAGTTCTCCTCCTCGGACATTCGGGCGAAGTTCTTCTTTTCTCTTGAAAACCGCCAAGTGCATGTTGAAGAGGCTTGTCTCCTTGTAGTCATGGTTTCGTCTTTCTTCGATCGCCCTCGACTCAAAGCACTTCTTTTCTTGCCGCTTCTCGGAAGTCTTTGAAGTGGGAGTCTTACTCTGGTCGCCAGCCGTGGTTGTTTCTTCTTCGGGTGATTCTTGACAATATCTTCCTCTCAATTGTTGTGGCCGAAAGTGGAACTCGGAAAGTGATGATATTGCGCCTTTAGAGTTCTTCTTCTTTAGGCACTCCGGCTTTGTCTTCTCTCGTAGACCGCGCCGTACCGGTAGGTTGGAGTCTTGCTCCGCATTGTCGTGGCTTGTTTTCTTTCCTCGACGCGTCGCAGTCTTCTTGGAGGGACTTGCGAAGTAGGTTGGAGTCTTGCCCCTCGAGTGCGCCGTAGCTGTTTTACCTCCGCCTTGCCGCTCGTCTCTCTCTCTTAGACTCGGGCCGAAGCAGTTTTGAAGAGCGGCTTCGCGTGCCGTGAGCTGTTCTTACTCGGTCTTTGCTCGCTTTCTGTCTTTCTTAGACTTGCTGAAGTAGTTTGGAGGCTGCAGCGGGTGCCGCAGTTGTTTTACCGTCTTTGTCACCGCCTCGTCTCTCATAGACTTGCTGCTGAAGTAGTTTGGAGGCGCGCTCGATTTGTCGTGGTTGTTTTCCTCCCTCGACATGAGCTCCTTTTTCCTGCAGACTTGCTCGCAATGGTTGGAGGCTTTCTCCTCGCCGCTAGGTTTCTCCTCTTTTAGGCCTCTCTAGCGCTGTCTTCTTAGACTTGCTAGTATAGGCGATGCCGCAGTTATTTCCTCTCGGGTTCCTTTTGTAGATCCGTTGTTCTCGTTACTTTAAACGCACGGTTGCAGTGTGCTTCTATTATGAAATCGCTCGGCTTAAGTGGTTTCTATTACGAAACGCTTCCGCTTAGTGGGTTTCTATTACTTTAAACGCCTACTTTAGATCCAAAAGATTCTATTACTGAAACGCACCGTTCACTACATAAGATTTCAATCCTATTGCCACT
>JADLZK010004816.1:0-57641 GCA_015847255.1 Hyparrhenia diplandra
TGACATCAATATAATATCACTGCTAGAGACCAGTTAAGGTTTAGTCAGACCAAGAGAACCGCAATTGAAAGTTACTCGTTACTAACATTAGTCATTAATTACGTGTTATAACTGTTGTGTTCAGCATCTTTGACTCAACATTACTCCTATTTCGCTTTAGTGTTATCTAATGGATTGTGTTTTCTTGTCGTGTAATGAGGTCGCGCGGTATTTGCCACGGCATTTTTGACTCGGCATGTTTGCTAATCACCAAATATATAACTAAGCACTATGCATGCATGAGGTTGCGGCTGGCTGCATTTGCCTCTGTCCAGTGGAGCCGAAAGTCCTCCTTTCAACTTGTTTCTTCGTGTTCTTTGCGTCTGGCTTGGATCCTTCTTCATGCTTGGACTTTAGGTGATCTTAGGGGTCTTCCATTGTGCTTCTAAGGTTTTGCTTGAGGTGTTGATCTTCGGATCATCACGTCGCCTCATCCAAGTTATGTCTTGCATCCTGAGAGACTATAAAAATAAACACTAGAAAACTTGTTAGTCCCACATGTTGGTCATTCAAACACCAAAATCCAAACTATAATAGGCCGATGTCTATAAGGTATTGTGTCGCTCCAAAAGATTGCTCATCCAATTCGCAATACGTAAGATAGTTACTTAAATCTACCCCTTCTTTCTCAAATGTCAGAAAGCCATCCTCTCACCCCCATCCACTTTAAAGCTATTGATAATGTGTCAGGAGAGAGTACCAAAATCGTATACATTAATAATAATAGCAGATCACCTATATAGACTTTTATAAGATGTGGAATTAATAATTGTGACTTTTATAAGATGTGGAATTAATAATTGTTCCAATCCTCCAACTTAGGCTGCTAGTGCCAGCAGGTGTGGAGGATATTATTACTATTGTATCGCGGCATTGTTGTTGGGAGCACGTGGTGCTAAGACTGGTTATTGGAAGAATGTGGTGATTATCAGGCTCTTGGTGGTGGTGTTTGGACTTTGGATGAGGCTGTCCTAGAGCAGCCATTAATGCAACTGCAATAATTAGGCATAGAATTAGATGGTCGATGAGATAGGTCAATGTAGTTGGGTAACACTATTTAAATGTTGCAGTTATATATTTGCTGCAATAGAACTCGATTTATAATTGAAACACACGTTCTATTTCTCATTTCTGTGTTGTTAGCTTACCTGATGCCTTTTGGATACGTGGTCACTAGTCTAGAACCAGCATAAATTAAGAGGAAGAAAAAATGCCACCTCTTCAAGACATGCCCGAAAACCTACCTAGTCCGGAAGATTGGTTTCATAATCAGGGTATACAACCAACATTGATGGGGCGAAGATTCCCACCATATCCAAGCACAGTAAGTTACATGCTTTATAGCCACCTATATCGATAGATTATTTTGTTTTGACATATCCATATATTTGTTAAATGTAGACAATTCACCCTGCAAAATGGTTGAGAGATACACTTGCAAACTTTGGAGTTGAAGGCATGCTTTGTTGAACCATATTATTCCCAAACAGATACATTCAATGTCAAGTCTCTTTCTGAATTCAAGCTAGGGCAGGTAACCGAGGAGGTGAGATGGTACTTATCTCTAAGACGGGCATCGCTTATGCTTAGTTACTTAGTGCGCTAAAATATGTTGTGCGAGATTGTATGGCTCAACTTCTAGTCATAATCAATACACACATTCATTCAGTCATAATCGACACTCAATCTCGCTTAACAGAATTGATGGATGTCACCCAACGGTAGCAGCCATAAAAAATACGTGATTTGTGGATTAGACATTCTGGTACGTGCAGGGGGTATATCTCAAATCGTTCTAGTGGAGTTAAGTACTTACAAGCATTCCTACTTTATGATCTTGTGAAGAAGTCAATCCAATCATCATTCTTCAATGTAGATAAGGATTGGCAGTTACTTAGGTCAGTCTCTATGGCTAGTGTCATTGCACGGTTTCCAAAAATAACATGTCAACAAAACTCAAATGAAACCATCCATGAAACAATCCCTACAATGGAGGGGTTTCACGTTGACGTTTCCAAGGCTAAGCAAAGCATTTAATTAATACAAGCTGCTCGGATCGTATGCATCAGGGATGCGTGTGCATCAGGTATGGCTACACCAGGCTAAGCAAAGAGTAAGCATCAGGAAACAGGTAGCCATATCTCATCAGGAATCAGGTGCACACGCACCCAACAACAGCAATTCAAATCACTGAAAAAAAACAAACCAACATTTGAACTAGATGATTTCTCTGCGTCAGGTGCACATGCAGAATGTCATCAGGTGCATACAAGCTTCAGATTCAGTTTTCACATAGAGCAAGCATCAGTTTTAACATAAAGCAATTCAGATCACTGAAATACATAGATATGTCTCCAACATACAATTCAGTTAACTGAAATATATAGATATATTTCATTGGAATAGATAGATAACTAAGATAGATACATAAAAAGAGCTCATATAGCTACACTTCTTCATTCAGTCCAGCAGCATAGGATTCATATAGCTGGTTTCACCTTGCTGGACACCAACACTTCAACAAGACAGATAATATAGTTGTTTTGCCCCTGCAGAAATAAAAAGTAGTCAGCATGACCTCTCAGATACAAAGGCAATCGGCAAATACATATAAACATTGAAATATATATAAACATTACATGTACTGTTTCTCAAGTTGCAGATGTACATGTACGACCACCCTTCTTATTCCAAATATGTTCCACCAAATCATTCTTAAGTCGGCGATGAGCATTTTTATCTCGAATACAAGTGTCTTTATCTAAAGATCTCTCTAATGGAACATTCTCATCTGGAGAAAATTCCGGTTCTTGGACCGTTGATGAACTAGGAGGCTCATTTAGATCTAGATCTTCCTCAATAATGTCTGGATCCTTCTCATCTTCAACTATCATATTATGAAGTATGATGCAAGCTAGCACGACATCACGGAGTACTGCTCGGTCATATAAACGAGCTGGTCGTTTTAAGATGCACCATCGCTGCTGTAATACACCAAAAGCTCTCTCGATATCCTTTCTTGCCCCTTCTTGTTCCTCTGCATACAACTTCTCCTTTTCAGTGATAGGAAGTTTTATTGATTTAACAAACACCGCCCATTCAGGGTATATTCCATCAGCAAGAAAATACCCAAGGTTGTGTTGATTCCCATTTACCATGTACTGGACTCTAGGAGCTTGTCCCTTGAGCTCATTGATGAAGACAGTGGACTGGTTCAAAACATTAATATCATTGTTAGAACCTGCTGCTCCAAAGAACGCATGCCAAATCCAAAGATCATGTGATGCCACAGCCTCAAGTATCAGCGTCGGCACTTTCTGATCACCCCTAGTGAACTGACCCTTCCATGCATTTGGGCATCTTTCCCAGTGCCAATGCATGCAGTCAATGCTGCCAAACATACCAGCAAAACCTCGTTTCTCACCAAGTTTTAGTAGACGTTCAGTATCTTCCATAGTGGGGTGCCTCAGGTATCTCTCACCAAATACTTCTCTAATACCTTTCACAAATTTCTTCAACGACTCCATAGTTGTAGTCTCTCCTATCTTCAAGTAGTCATCTAGTTCATCTGCACCACTACTAGTAGCCAATTGGCGAATAGC
Source organism: Hyparrhenia diplandra (assembly GCA_015847255.1). Lineage (NCBI taxonomy): Eukaryota > Viridiplantae > Streptophyta > Magnoliopsida > Poales > Poaceae > Hyparrhenia > Hyparrhenia diplandra. The sequence continues at coordinate 3,642 of JADLZK010004816.1, forward strand.
TGCAGTACACTTTTGTAGTGGACTGAGCCCTGACCGATTAGTAGCATCCACTCTATGAGGAAAAAATTCATCCCATTGGCCTAATGCCTCAACAATGCGAAGGAAGAGTGGCCTAGACATACGAAACCTTTGACGAAAAATTTTGGAAGGATAAAGAGGATTCTCTGAGAAATAATCATTCACTAGTTTTTGATGTGATTCCTCTCGTGGCCTCATGATGTGCTTCCTCGGATTGGATCGATGATCAGTAGCATCTTTTTGAAGACTTTCCATGGTGGACTGCATGAGCACCATAGTTTGATTCAGAACATCATCTATGATTTGACCACCAGCAAGGAACTGATCCAATGAGGACAGAGTATGTTGGCTACCATCAGGGTCCTCAGCCATCTTTGCAAGGCATAAACAACTAGTGAATACAAGAGGTAAGGAAAAAGAGATGGCAAAGAGATGTGAAAGAATTTACCTCGAAGATCTGCACTACAAGTGTACAGAACAAGATGACAAGAGAAGGAAGATGGGATAGAGAAAAAGGCCTTCGGGTAGCAAAAGAGTGAAGTCTCAGGAGTCTATATATAGGTTGATATGCAGCTCATGTGTGCACTAGATGTGCAGCATTCACATATAGGACTGCTTTCACACATATAGAACTGCTTTCACACACAATACTGCATTCAAATATAGGACTGCACTCACACATATAGGAGAGCATTCACACATATAGGACTGCATTCACACATGCATCGACTGCATTCACATATAGGACTGCACTCACACATATAGGAGAGCACTCACACATATAGGAGAGCATTCACACATATAGGTTGAGAAAATAAAATGCTACTTGAACTGAAGTGGAGAAAATACCTTAGTCGTCGACAAACAACTTCTCCTCAATCTTGCGTATTGCTTTCTCTCGCTTTTGCCTTTCGAACTTCGGACATCGACTAGTATCTTGACTAAGCAGGGTATTATAAACCTCAAACATCTTTGCTTCCTTTTGTTCCTTCGCTGCCTTCAAATTTGCATCAGATATCTTAATTTGTGCTTCCGTAACCTTTTCACACTCCACCTTTCGATCTTGCTGAACCTTGATAATTTTTTCAATATTGTCACCAAGGATGACAAATCCTTCCATAATGTTATCCTTCTTGCGCTTTCCACTACGCTCAGCCTTTTGTCGCTTCTCGACCAATAGGTCTTTCTTTGTTCTTCCGGAATCTCATGTTTCTCATTCTTGCTGTTCTCTTTTTCCTCAAACATTGCACACCACTTGGGTTCCTCTTTTAATATCTTCCACCAATGCACCAAATGAAAACGCTTTTCAAACCTAGATTCATATACCTTTTGTGCCTCTTCCTCTAGCATGTCGTCTGAGTAACCGCTTGTATGCATTTTTGTAATGTGAGTCCAAGCATTATTGAAATCAGTGATCGTGGACTTGAGGCGTGACCAATGTATCTTCAATTGGTTTATTTCTCTTCTAGGCTTCCCATCCCCTTTCCTGTTAAACTCCTCGGTGATTTCTTTCCAAAATGTATCAAATTTCTTGTCGTTACCCTTGATTGGGTCTTTTGAAACATTCAACCAAGCACTGGCCTACAAGATCTGAAATAAAAAAAGATTAACAAATATAGTATTTTACCAAACACTTGCCTACAAGAAGGAAAAAAAAAATCTGATCAGGGATTACCAGTCTTGTTTCCTCTTCATGACTCCAAAATCTTTTCTTTGCTTTTTTTTTTGCCTCATTGGTGTCCTCTTTATCAATGTTAATATGCATGGCATTGTTTGTTGAAGAGCCTTGATTCACCTGTTGGGAAGTAGCTGTTCCAAAGGCATTTGGTGGTGGTGTCGGAGACATTGAATTAAAGGGCACAGTTTGACCAACCAAATGAAAATTTTCTGCTTGAACTTGTGGTTGATTAATCATATTTAAAAAACCACCCGGTGGATACATCCTGAATTTTTCAGACAATCAGTAACAAAATTGACACATAATCTGTATAGGTTCTCTGAGACTAGGTAACAAAATTGACACATAATCAGTAGAAAAATTGACACATATTCGAACAACTAGGTACAAAATAGTATAAGTCAATGGCCATGGACTTTATACTCAAATTACACATATTCTGAACCATTGCCTACCAGTGACACCTTGTTCTGTCAAAACATTTCGTTTGTGCCAAAATCAAAGTGCATTCACAATGGACATGAACTAGTTGCATAGAGTGAAATAATTTGGTTACCATGAATTTGGGCATTGTTGGTTTCAGGTGCCAAATTTGGGGGGAATGGTGCCCCATCCTGGTCCTTCTTTGTGCCCATGGCGGCATGGTTGTCGGTGAAGTGCTTTTGCACAGCGAGGGCCGAGAGTCGACGCAGGGGAGGGGGTCGACGCTTGGCGGGGGGTGTAGTCGGCGCAGGCGGGGGACGAACTCGGTGGCGGCGGCGGAACCCGATCTTGGCGGCGCCTTGGCGGCGGTCTTCTTCGGGCGAGGGTTCCCTCCTCTACCGGGAAGGCGCTGTCCCGGTACCCTTTGCCGGGCCCGTGACTCCGTGGCGGTGAGCTTTGGCTCCATCCATGGAGATTCCCTCGCGCTAACCCAAGGCACCGGTGGATTGGGGCGGCGGATGGGGATGGGAAGCCAGCGCGAGAAGATGGGACGGGAGAGCAGAAGGAAGCTCGGGAGGATGGGGATGGAGCGCGGGAAGATGGGGATGGATTTCCTCCGTAGGCCGCGGGAGGAAGGGGGACGGTGGTGGGCGGCTCGCGCGAGAGGATGGGATGCGCACGGGATCGGGGACGATGAAACGATGGGCCTCAACGGGGGTTTCATGCGAGTTTCATTGTTTTGGAAACAGTGCGAGCGGGTTTCACCCAGATGAAACTTTATCTTCTCTCTCCTACCCATTTCATACAAAGATGCTCTTTTGTGCTGATGTGTCACCTAATTAATGTGCATGACACTCTGTGAAACCCCCATAGAGACTGGCCTTATACTTCACAATAAGTTGAGAGTTGGGTGTCTTAATTCTTTATTAAGCAATTAGTTGAATATTGTCTTTTGCATTCTGTCGTGGGCACTAACTGCGGCAAGTTGAACCAAACAGCACCTAGCATCCTTAGATTAAAAAGTCTGCTTACAGTTAATGAATATACACAATAATAAGTGAAAGAAAATAACAATTTCATCTCCATACAAGTCGTTGGGAAGGAAAATACCTAAGAAGAGTTTAAAACACAACTCGTATATTCAAAATTTGAATAAGATTATGGAAAAGTTAATTATCTGATCTCCATTTGCCAAACCCCAAAAAAAAAAAAACTACCTACATAACGTTCCATTAAACGTGTGGTTTTTTTTGCTTATACAGATCTTGTTTACACCATTCGTCCTATTCAAATTTTTATATAAATATTATTTATTTTGTTAGGACTTATTCTATCATTAGACATACTATACTTTAATAATGACTCATTTATTTAATTATTTGCATAAAAATATTGACATGTAGCAACCGAGGTTGTTGTCAACCGTAGCAGCCATATACTTTACTCAAATAATGACTATACTTTAACCGTTCGTCTTATGTAAATTTTTACGTTGTTGTCTACACTGTAGCAGCCATATACATGCACTAACTGATGTCAGGAAACCACGATTCTAAGTTGACATGGATATAATATCACTGCTAGTAGTTTAGTCAGACCAAGAAACGACAAATGAAAGTTTCAGACTCGTTGCACACAATAGCCATTAGATATTATATAACTGCTATGTTCAGCATCATTGACTCAGCATTACTCCTGTTTCGTTTTCGTGTTTTCTAATGGATTGTATTTGCTCATAGAGCAAGGCTAATAATATAGCCAGCAAGCCGACTACAAAGGTCACTTACAGCCTTTTTACAGCTCACTCGTACAATGGTTAGCTCTTCACAGTTAACATATGACCCACTTATCTCTCTCACAAATCGTCTTAGTTCTTGTGCCTAAGCCGGCTGTAAGCTTACAGCCTGCTTCTTCTCTCTCTCCTCCCTTCTCACCACCATAGCATTTAGCCGACTTAGTGCACTTTATAATAGTTGCTCTAATGAGGTTGCGGCGGGTGGCATTTACTGGGGCAGGCATACGCACGCGCCTGTGGTGGCTGTGTAGAACTCTGGGCCGAATGGAATAAAAGATTAATTACCATTATGCCTAAATAACAGTAATTAATTTTAATCAATAACCTTTCCACTAGTAGAGAAACGACTTCCATCGAAGATGTTTAGTCCCGACCATTTTTGGGACCGGGACTAAAAAAAAGAACTAGTCCCGGATGATATCTCCAACCGGGACTAAAATCCCCTGATCCACTCCTGCCCAACGGATAATGGAGTAGGCTTTTTAGAGCAGGGACCTTTAGTCCTAGTGAGTGTTTTGAACCGGAACTAGCGGTAGATTTTTAATCCCGGTTGTTGTTGCAAACCGGGACTACGAAAAAGTTTTATACCGGGTTGTGGCTGAACCCGGAACTAGTGGTCCATCATTTAGTCTTGGTTATAAAGACCAACCGGGATTCAAAGTTTGCCCTATATGTAGCCCCTCGCCCCCCCCTCCAACGGCCCAACACATCTCAACTATTACTCTTTCTTTGCTTGTGTGTGTTCATCGATGAGGGACAGAGAGTTCTTCCTCAAGGCTGTGAGCTCATCTACATATTGTGAAGGTTTGCTACTACATCTTCCAATCTTTCAATGCTAAATGTGTAGATCATTCCATGTTCTATTCATAGACATATAAATATGTGGTAGATACCATGGTGTTTTCTTTATTTATTATACATCATTTTGTATTCATGTATGTATCTTTACACATTATCTAGATACATTAAATATGATGGTTGTAATGTATCTTGACACATTTTCTATGCTTGCCCATCTTTTGTAACATAGATATGACCTCTTTTTGAGAGAAAGCCCTCAATATGTAGATACCGTTATGTGTCGTAGTCCACCAAAATGGTGCACACGATAGATGCTAGAAGAGTTCTACTGATTATAGAGCAACACCGAAGGTTAGAAAAGTCATGAGATTGGCAGAGCCATCTAGTCCTATAGGCTTTGGAGTGTAGACTCTGGATTTACATTTCACAAGTGATATGACATCCTCCAAGTAGAGAAGAGCATATCAATATGTGGATCTCCTCTAGAGTGATGCCTGACAGTGGATGTGGATGTGGATCCTACAACTTTGCTCTCCACTATTGGGCACTGGTAGCCGTTTAAGATAGTAGCGGCAGTGCATCGATATACATAGTGCCATAACCTCAGGAGACAATGCCATAGCCTCCGGTAGCGCTCAATTTAACTTCCTCAATGATATTCTCTGTAGTTAGATGCTACAAGAGATCTACTGAGGTGGTTTATTTTTAATGTGTTTGTACACTTTGATGATAACATTGACCTAATCTTATAAAGGTCTTTGATGTCATATATGTAACTTTTTTTCATGTTCTTTGTTATCATTTATGTAATTTTTGTTTAAAATTTTTGTTATCAAAAATGTAATTTATGTTTAATTAATATATATATCTTTGTTATCATATATGTCATTTATTTATTTATTATATATCTGTCTATGTTACACATGATTATTGCAATATATTTTTGACACATTTTATGCAATTTGTCAATCTTATATGGATACCGATATGGCCACTCTATGGGCGAAAGCCCTCCACGTACAAATTTCATTACGCACGGTAGTCCACCAAAGTGGTGCACACAATAGATGCTAGAAGAGTTCTACTGAAGATAGAGTAACACCAAAACTCCAAAGAAGTTTACTAATTCAAGTGACTTGCGCGGTTCTAGTGAATCGGTGCTAATCTTCCCCAAGACGCCTTGCGAACGATATTGTGAAGCAAGGGAGAGTGTATTCTATGGCCAAGTGAACCCAAAAAAGACAACATTCCATGTTACATAATAACAAAAATATTATTTATCTAACAAATTCCATGAGTTTTGTTATTCTCACTTATTTTGTAAAAATATTCAATTTTTATGAAATAAAACTATCTCCGATAACAAACGGAGTACACCATTGCTAAGAGCTCATTGAGACGATCAAAATTGATATTTGCTATATTTAAAGCTCCAAATAAAAAGGTATTAATTTCGCAAATTAAAAAGAAGTGCTAACATCATCGCTGACGTCAGCACCACAAACAATGCCATGCACAGCCTACGAGAGGCTGCCACGTGGCCTAGAAAACTGCCTTAGACCTGGGGTGAACGGGTTCGCAAGTTCAAGGGGCTAGATGTCTGGTTTCTAAGTCAATGGACCTATTTGACATAGTGCTACAAGTTGAGGGGCCCATAGTGCATTTCACTCTTATAATACGACTAGGTAAATGTCTGTGTGTTGCATCAGGAAAAAATGCCATTCACTTTTTTCCTTCCTCCGTGATAAACAATTCTTATTTCCAAAAAAGGAAACTACAGTGTCCGGGAACTCTAAAGGCCAACAATAAGAAGTTAGAACGGACGGGAGGCTCTTGCGCCGCCGCCCCAAACCCTAGGGCCGCCGGCGGCGGCTCCCGCTTTGCACCACCGCTGGTCCCCCTCCCTTCTCCTCCAACATCACGCCGGGGGTTGAAGGAGTGGGGATCCATCGTTTTTAATAAGTTTTTTCCCTAGTTGATCGAGTCTTCAAGGTTCAAGGTTTCTCCGAAGATCCAATCGAAGAGATTGGCCACGACGTAAGGCGTCGTCAAGATCGTCGATGGAGCAATGGAGCATATCGTTCCTCAGCGGTGATGGCAAGACGAAGACATCACCATTGATGGAGAATAAGGTACTCCAGCCCTTCCTTTGTCTCGCTGTGGTTCTATGCAGCCAAGTGTTGGCATTTCTAAACGTCATCATAATTAAGGGTAGGTAGAACATAACTCCTCAATGACGTCTACAGACATTTTGGGTATAAAATAAATCTGCACTTAAGTTGTCACATATAAAAATCATTATATCGGCAAAGTTTACAGAGATATGAAGCGAAAATAAACTCTATACCACTATAGCACTTCACCTAGGATGAACCAGGTATCACAATTTATTTTTTTCCCAAAGGAAGGACTGTGAGGCAACATTCATATGACTCATGGCAATTCTATATTTTATGTTCATAAAATCAATCATTCCAATACTATAGCAGGGGTAAATTTAAAAGATAAATAATAAATAAATAAAGACAATAATAAAAGATAAAAATGATGCCTAGGGTATTCCATGAGATAGAGAGATATAGAGACAACTAATTTTAGTATAGACAATCGTGGGTATTACGAGTAAGGACTTGTACTAACTATTAATCATTAAGTCAAAACATAGAAGGTAATATGTTCTCATATATAGCACAAGCAAATCATATTATATAGTAAGAGGGATATCAACTACGGAGGATTTATAATGAGATAAACTAGCCTCCTTCGCGACCATATCCTAATTTTCACTATATGCGGGGAGGATTATAGAAGACTCAATCAAGTTGTCACCCTCACGAACTACCCCACGACCCGGGATACGGCGGTCATTCGCAAATAACTTATATCTAAGCACCATTCCTACATATAACTTACGACTTAACCCCCTCGAGATAAAGGCTAAGCTGTCCCACGGTCTCAAGCATATAATAATCAATAACTAGAACTACATTAAATATCAAACTAGAATACTAAGAACATAATAATCAATAATATAATAAAACAAAGCATAACCATAATGAGAACTCAAGATAAATTTATTACCGAATATCTCCAATATAATAAATCTGAAATCCAGAGCTGAGCTCGCACTCTTTCTTGAATAAATTAGAAAGTCTACTACTCTAATCTTTGAAGAACTAGAGCTCTCTAATCTTCTAATCTCTGGAAACCCTAGTACTAATCTCTCTATCTAACTACAATGTATCCAAACCCTGAATAATACTGAAGACTAATGAATTAGGGTTTCAGGGGGTAGCCCTGCCCCTTCTTTTATAGCCCCCTTAGATGAATCTCAGCCCTTGGATCAAACCGACTTGATTGGACGGACTAGATCTTCTCCATAGGTCGGTTGTAGGAAGGTTCTAGAAACTAGACACGTGGATCCACCATAGGGTGCCGCGCGGCCCGGGGGGCGTGCCGCCCATCCCCACCCTGTGGGGTCTGCCCTCTGGCCTCTTCGAGCTTCATTCTTTCGTCATTTGTACCCCTAGAAATTGTACTAATGCCCTGGATTTGGTCCTTTTCTTCCGTTTCTTATTTTCCTCTCTTTTCAGCTCTTTTTCCGGGGTTTTCTAGGTTCTTCTTGTAAAACAGTGTATGCACCAAAACTCATGGAATTCATTAGTAATAATAATATTTATTTAGCATTGATCCTCATTTGATGGTATAAAACATATATAAAAGTGGTCAATAACTACCATCAACACCATGGCGATGGGCTAGTGAGATTTAATTTTCCAACGACATCTATCTGGATGTCGGTTGGACTTGTGTTCTCTCATGACGAATTTGGTGAAGGCAACGACGATGAGTTCGACGATGTAATGGGCAGTGCCAATTGCATTATGTTTGCATGTGGTGTTTTTGCAATTTATTCCTCTTTTGCAAAAGTGATGGGTATGAGGATGACGCGCGGTGGATGGTGAGATGGCCCTGTTCGTTCAGATCAGAGCTTGCCTTCCGTGGCATATCCGTTTGGCATGATGATCCTAGATGGTGGAATTTATGGCTTTTTCAAGGTTTCTTGTCTCCCATCAATAATGATCCTAGAGAATGTAACTTGCTTTAGTATCAATGGAATTTTTCCTTATCGCAAAAAAAAAAAAAAAAACAAATTCTCATTTCCTTTGGGATTCAATATGTTACGGCCATATAATAAATCCTCTATCAACAAGAGGTTCGATCACGAAGACAAACTTAAGTACCGTAACGCTGAAGTTGTTTAGAATTTTACATTTGTGAAATAAGTCCAACAACACTCCAATCTGAAGTTGCATAAAAACCTTATAAATTAAGCATTTTAACCCAAAGCTTAGAGTGCACATGTATTTGTCCCATGCAAAGCCAACAAAGCTTTAGAGTTCATAGGTCCTTTGTTGATCAGTTCACTATTATAGGTGTTGGAAGGTAGCAAGCATTACAAGGCTATCACATTTTCAAGTCACATGCATTGCATGAAAAATTAAGTTAACAAAAAAAAGGTGGTACAAGCATCCTCCCATCGCAGGTCTTATACGGGGACAAGAACACATGCTCCTATACCTTCTCGTACAAATGCTTCACATCGAGTGATGGGAGTACAACTCACAAGGGAAAAGCTAGCAAGGGCGATATCGCCAACTATGTCCTTCACCACCTCATTTACTATCTCTTCGGTTAGCACCCTCCACGGTGGAGGCAAAGGTAGCATTGCACCGAAGTTGTTGCTGTCAACAACAAAACATGTTGTCACAAAGTGTAGATGATATTGCAAATATTTCGACATGGCATAGTCAAGGTGATCATCGTGAAGCATCATTCTCATTCTTGTCAGTGTTGGTTGTCTGCCATATATCATTGGCTGCCAATAAATACTACGTTAATAAAGAAAGATAATATATTGCAGTCATAGATATGTGATTGTCATAAATGTTAGGTTGGATCACCAGGTAGCTGGTTGTAAGCAGGACTCATGCCACCATATATAAATAAACACTATATAGGATCTCACCACCAGCCCACCATTGGAAGGAAGAGGACATAGTTATGTTATGACTCTCAAGATCTAAAATAATAAACTCAAGTCACAATTGTATATGCATAGCTGAGAGGTGTCCAATTAATCAGTGTTGGTACCAATAGAAACTTAGGTGATTTTAAAGTGGTTCAACTACAAATAATTTCGGATTATTTTGGCTCAATAAATTCTCATTGTGCACCTTCGGATGATAACAAAGTGAGGGAAGGCTGCCATCAATTTAAAAAAAAAAAATTAGTTCCTCTAAGCGCCCTTAGTGCACTTGATCTTTGAGTGAAGTGAAAAGCCAAAAATCCCTCTCTTATGACCACCATTTTAGGGCTAAACTCAGACTTAATGCCATGTAATTAGTGGGGCTCTCATGCTGAAACAATAAATATGGTTTATGAACATCACACATTTGGAACAAGCTCACAAATTTGAAGGGGAGAGTAATGGAAATGCGATTATTAGGTATCATCTTCAAGCTATTTAAGTTGAAGCCAATCATCCCGGATACTCATGGTGCAAATTATCCGAAATGATACAAACAAAACAAAGTTATCATATCATGCACCATGAGGCTAAGTGTAGTAGTGACTACACAGTTAGCTAAAAGCATATGTCATGTGGTTATAAAACTGCAAATTATAATTATAATTATAAATTATAATGGTTAGATGCAAATTACTCTTACCATGTGTTGCAACAGAGCAAGAAAAAATAATAAAAATACATGTTTCAATTTTAAAAGCGAAATAATCCGAAAAAAGAAAAGACAAAAGATGTTGCAAAATGAACACAAAAGTTTGCATTTAATCTAAACCCATATTTATAAATCTATCTGTCACACCCATTTTTAAGAACAAAAGTGGATGTATAAATATCTTATGTGCGCCGAGAAATGTCACACACATAAGTACGACAAATGCATAAAAAGTACCATCAACGTGCTTATTTCATAGAGAATAAATATTCAATACAAGATCTTAAAAATAACAAAAACAACTAGGGACGACTCTCGCGTAGAAGCTCCACCACGAGGGGACTGGTTGACTGGTTGACTTCAAGCCTAATACTCATTACGATAGTCCTCATTGTAGTCATCATGCCAACCTTGATCTATTGATGTAATATAGCAAGGGTAAGTACAAACGTACTTAGCAAGAATAGCAAGGCACTTACATACCCATCAACCATGATCATCATAACATAAGTAATGTAAAGCATAAAACGATTAACATGAGTTATTAATAAACATAAGTCATCATCCTTAGTGCTATGGTTCCAGGGCCGCCCGTGACCTTGGGCAAGGCTAGTATACCAGTTTATCAAACTCTGCGCAGAGGTGTACACTTTCACTATGAGTCGTGGTTCCTAAATGCATGGGCTCATGACTTCCCATACACCGAAACCACTATGAAGCCCTCAAAGGTTCTTCTAACAAGCTAGGGCGCTAATTCGTCAGACATAGGACCCACCCTTCCTATGTGGCGCATAACTCGCAGCCTATACTCACATATTACGGGATAGGGGGCATACTATATCCAATTCTGCACTTGCCAACTTGCTAGAGGAATGATCTCTAAGGAACTAAAGTCAGAGCCATATAACCCCCATAGTTCTACTGTAATATCCGGATTCGCTAAAGCAGACAAATCCCCATGTTACTAACAATCATCTTAATGTTTTTGGCATAAACATCAATTAAGTCATATGATCATGTTATAAAGTAAGCAATTCCCAAGCTATACTTGCCTTGATTCTCAAAGTCTTGATGATCTTGCTGGTCTTGCTCGTAGAAGCACTCCTGATCACCAACGAACGGCTCACCGTCTACTCTCGAATCATCAAGCATCAATACACAATCATCCAAGCAATCATACACGAAGCAAACAAAGGGCTATAGTTAGAACAGTACACCAACAGAAAGGAAACAATATAAAAGGTTTATAAAACAAATCTACGCATCGCTACGATCACATCGACGCGAATTTTACCGAAATCGGATCTAAAACGGCGAAGATATGCAATTTACAAGATTTACATGAATAAAATAATAAACTAAATATAATCACTAAGTTTAAAAGTTGGAAACCTAGTAAACAGTGGCATGATCATCTAGATTATGAAATTACGAATCCAACGCAATTTGAATGGATCAAATCGGATTTAAAATGAAGAAGTTATAAACATTTGAATAGAGTGGCAATTCTGTAATTAGACAGAACTCGATTTCGGAATAAAAACAAATGAAATTCCTTTTTATAAATCGGCCCAGGGACCTGAACGAAATTATCCGTAGATTCGAGGGACTCTTAAACAAAAGAGCCGACGAAGGGGTACGGGATAATACTGGACGCCGGACCAGAGATCAACGGTCCAGATCAGAATGGCGAGGGCAACAGAAGAGGCTCGCCGGGGAAGAACCTTCCGCGGCGGCGGCCATGGCCGGCAGCGAGGGTAGCTCGCCGGCGAAGGTGAACCGGGCGATTCCGGCCACGGTTTTCGACTCGGCAGGTACGAATCGAAAGAGAAGATTGAGTGCGTCTCACCGAGGGCAACGAAGAGCTCCGCGGCGGACCGAGGACGACGCACCGCACGGCGAGGCGGACGGCGGATACCTGCAACAGACGGCGTCGCGATATGAACGGAATCGGACCAAAACAACGGCATGGTCGAGTTCGCGAGATCAAGGAGAGCGATTCCTCCAACTTACAGGGGGAAGAAGAGGCGACGGCTGAGGCGAATTTGACGACGAGCTCGCGGCGGCAACCTAGGGTTACACGACGGCTGCTGTGCTCGATTCAAGGAGATGGCGAGTGCGCGTGTGAGGGAAAAGAGGGTCACGGTGCTCGCTGCTCGACTTAAGAAGGCGTGCTCACGGGCGGACTTGAAGGCGAGGCGGCAATTCAGGAAACGGCCGTCATCACCGCTGCCTGTGTTTCCAACGAGAACGACGGGGAAGGTGAAGCTAGGCACGTGAGCAGCGCGTGCCTTGCTGCAGCAGATTGGCTGGGCCGGCCCAAGAGCAGGAGAAGGCGAGCGGGCCACTGGGCTTGCCAGGCCGGAAAGGAAGCAGGCCAACGGGCCAGAGTCAAAGGAACAGGCAAGGAAAACAAGGCCGCGCGGGCCAGAAAGAAGAGAGTAAGGAGGAAAAGAAATTCTTTTTCTTTTTATTTGAACCATTTCAAAAGAGCTTTTCAAAGGAATTTGAATTTTTTCCAAGTGAATTTGAATGCCTTTTTAAATCATGCAAAAATTAGTCATCACAATAAAAAAAATAATGCACCAGCATGAATGCAACATCATGTACCTAGGCCTTATATTGGATTTTAATTCATAAAAATTTATTATTACCTATATTCCATGCATCACAAAAAATGCTTAAACAAATCAATTTAACTATTTTCAAAAGTGTAAAATTTGGGGTGTTACACTATCTAGAAAGCATACCAATCACAATTATAGGTGCTATTTTGTGGGGTGATATTACTAATTTAATATCTAAGAATTAAATTCCTATTTTTAGCTAACGCGTGTGGCATGTGGTGGTTGGTAGACTGATTTGCACCCTTAATCGCGGGGTGATTAGAGCCGGGTAGTGTGTTTAGCCGGGGTGAAAATTTCTATTTTTAGCCGGGCGGTGTTTCACGTGGAGGCGGGGTGAGTTTGCCCGGTGGACTATTCCCTTTTGTCCTTTTTAGTAGTAGACTAGTTAAATTCCCGTGCGTTGCAACGGGAAAAAACTTAGGCACAATAACATAAGTATGAACACGTGTTGTACATAAGTATGAACACGTGTTGTACTGTTCTAAAAAAATGATACTTCGAGAGCATGATGTCTACAACATCGCAATCACATAAGTCACCGGGTAGGGTGAATGAATTTGTAGGAATTTCTAGCATCTATTCATATGTTACAACTCAATTTAGTACATGGTACACTTGAAACCGCTTAGAGTATCTATATATTCATATGTTTCCCTTGCCTTCCAGGTGCTTATATTGAGTATTCCTGCTGAGTGCAAAGATGCAACCTGCTGAAAGTTTTAGTTTTATGTAGTAAACAAATGATATAATATAATGAAGAGAAGTAATAAGTGAGGAAACGAATACATCAAGGTAATTCCTGCAGAGTGCAAAGATGTAACCTGCTGAAAGTTTTATGTCGTAAATAAATGATAGGAAACACATACGTCAAGGCAAAACCAAACACTGGCATCCTAATATGCGCCGACATGTCATCAGGTCTCGTAACTATAGCTGAACCCTCATAATCTTTGGATGTGCCTTGACCTGAAGAATTAGTATCTACTGTGTTTTTGCGAGCTGGTACCTGAACCAAGTTGAAAAGGGTGGAGTTGTCCTCCGATTGCCGGTGCCAGTGCAGTAGCCTCTCGCTGCTCCTAGTGCTCAATTGTAGATCCTCCGCAGTGATGCTCCTCGTTGTTCTTGCTCGAATGGAGATCAGCCCAGTTGTGTGGAGCAGTAGAAAGTTAACTTCAGAAATGTTAGTGATACACCAGTTCTTCTGGTTCCAAATTTAGAACATCATTTCTACTTCACTTGCAAAAAAACAAAGATCAGTTCCAATTCAGTTGCTCAGCTAGTACAACAGATACATAAATCTATGATCTCTGTTTGGAGTCAAACAAAAAATAGCCAGCACAAAACCCAGACCAGAGGTGCTCTTTGCAGGTAGGGATGAACTCCGCCCCTAGCATCGTTGTCATTGCATCGCACTGCCAGGCAGCGGACGACTGCGGGCAGCACCATCATGCGCTGCCACAGCCTGCAAGTCCCATGGCGTGAAGCCGAGGAGGAACAAACCGATTGCAGGAGAATGCATCTGAATCCCGCACAATTGACACCTGAGTTGCTACGGGTATATCAAAGTATCAAAATACAGACCATCCTTTATATTTTCCAATTAACATATATGAAAAAAGAACACCTTGTGAGGATTATGGTATCCATACAGGTTCAGTCATAGACAACCGAAACATCTTGTAAGCCCAACTTGCAGTTCACTTTAGCGAAGAGCCTCCTTTGAAGCCAATGATAAAAAAAGTCTTCCATCAATACCTAAGCAGTTTAGATTGCAACGGAGATACGATCATTCAATAATGTCCATAATTACATTAGTATCTGGCACATATTCATACTTATGAGCTGACATGTTACCGCTGAAAGAAAGGCGGTTATTTTTTAATAATGGATAATACAATCCGGCCTCTACATCCGTGGATGTACACAGCCAATTATTATAAAGTTCGAGAAGCACAATGTCTTTAAAAACGATATAAACATTATAACAAACGAAAAAGATGCTTCCACACTCTATTTGAAATTTCTAAAGCAACCATCTCTAAACGCTTGCTCAAACACATGAGGGCTTCTTTTGTTTGCTCAGTACGCTGTAGCTGGGCTCAGGAGCGTAGCCAATAAGTTTTCCTGAAAATAACCTGCATAATAGAGTTAGATTTTAATTTTTTAAAAATCGTGTCATTACGACACCTCCAGATGGCCCACGAAAAGAGCAGCCACACCAACCCAAATCAGAGGCTTAGTCTGTCTATTCTGATTTCTAAGCCATGTACCAAACATATGGTTAATAGAAATAGGTTGTGTTAGATTAGTAGCATAAAAAATAATCCTCCAAATCATTTTAGCAAATGAGCAGTCAAAAAAGAGATGTTGGATAGTCTCATTCAAATTACAACATTCACATTTCTGACTCCTCTTCCAATTTTTCCTAGCAAGATTGTCTTTTGTCAAAACGACACCTTTTTGGACAAACCAGAGAAAAAATTTTATTTTTAGAGATATTTTCCATTTCCAGATCCTCCTATGTTGGAAGGGTGGATTTGTATCTATGGAATCAAGATACATAATCCGGACAGAGAAAACTCCAGACTTAGTTAATAGCCATTTAAAGTGGTCTTTTCCATCCACCAGAGCCACATTGGAGGTCTGTCCTACAAGGCTAAGCCAATCCAACGGGTTATTATTCACCAAAGATCTCCTAAAAGAAATATTGAGAGGATCAGAGGACATAACTTTTGAAACTGTTGCATGTCAATCCCTAGCTATATTATATAAGCTTGGGTATCTGAGTTTGAGAGGCTTATCACCTAACCAAGTATCATCCCAAAACCTTGTACATGTTCCATCTTTAATCAGAAAACAGCCTTTAGCAAGTACCTCATCTTTAATATGCATGAGGCCTCTCCAAAAAAAATGAGAGTCATTTGGTTTTGGTGATACTTGGGTTAGTGTCTTGGAATGCAAATATTTATTCCTTAGCAAGGATTACTAGGTGCCATCGGTGTTTATAAGATTAACAATCCATTTGGCCAATAGACATTTGTTATGTATCGCAAATCAAGAATTCCAAGACCACCTTGATCCTTGGGGCGACATAGAATATCCCACTTAGCAAGTCTATATTTGTGTCTATCTGTAGATCCTTGCCGAGAAGAATCTTGATCTAAATTTATCAAGACTCTTGAGGACTTCTTTTGGAACCTCAAAAAAGGACATCATGAACATTGGGGAGGCGCTTAAGACTGAATTAAGTAAGACAAGTCTCCCCCATAGGATAAATACTTAGCTTTCCAGCAAGAGAATTTTTTTGTTCAAAGCGTTCTTCTACCTTTCTCCATTTAGAATTCAGGAGTTGTCTATGGTGCATAGGGATGCCTAAATACCTAAAAGGATAGGTCCCCGCATTACAACCAAAGAGTGTTGTATAATAATGTTCCATCTCTTTGGCATCACCATAACAGAAGATTTCACTTTTGTGAAAATTGATCTTGAGCCCTGAGAGTTGTTCAAAAGCGCAAAGCAAAAGTTTTAAATTTTTTGCTTGCTCGGGGTCATCATCTAAAAAGATAATGGTATCATCTGCATATTGTAAAATAGATAAACCATCATCGATCAGGTGTGGAATAACCCCTCTTATTTGTCCATCGGTTTTTGCTCTATTAATAAGGAGAGCTAGCATATCAGCAACGATGTTAAATAAGATAGGCGACAAAGGATCTCCTTGTCTAAGGCCCCGTTTGGTCTGGAAGTAGTGGCCAATGTCGTCATTGACTTTAACCCCTACGCTCCCCCCTGTGACCATGTTTTGGACCCATCTACACCATTTGGGGGAGAACCCCTTCATGCGAAGAGTTTGTTGTAGGAAGGACCATTTGACCTTGTCATAGGCCTTTTCAAAATTAATTTTGAAAATGACACCATTCCTTTTCTTGGTATGTAATTCATGGATAGTTTCATGTAAAATAACTACTCCTTCCATGATATTCCTGCCGGCATGAATGCGCCGAGTAGGGACCGACAAACTGTCTTAGTTACTTTATTCATCTGTTAGTTCCCACTTTTGTGAAAATTTTGAAACTAACATTAAGGACACAAATCGGTCTATATTCTTTGAATAGTAGTAGCATTCGAGTTTTAGGGATAAGAGAGATTATTCCAAAATTTAGACTAAAAAGATCTAGATTTTCATTGTGGAATTCATAGAACATGGACATGAAATCATCCTTAATAACCTCCCAAAAGACCCTGATAGAATTCAGCAGGAAAACCATCTGGTCCTGGAGCTTTATTGTGTTCTATTTGGAAAATGTCTTCCTTCACTTCAAATTCAGTGAAGTCAGCAGTGAGAATATCATTTTCCTTAGGGAAACTTGTGGAATATCTGTAATTTGATCTTCCAACAAGGTTACTTTGGTCTGCACAGGTGGACCAAAGAGATTTTTATAATAATTTATAATGTGGCTTTTTAAGGCGGTCATCACCAATAACAACCCCTTGATCATTTTCAAGTCTATAGATATGTTGTTTTTGATGTTTCCCATTAGCCACTAAGTGAAAGAACCTAGTGTTAGCATCTCCCTCTAATAAGGTTTTAACTTTGGCTCTCTCGTACCATTTTAATTCTTCTTCTCTCAACAGAGAAACTAAACGTTCTTTAAGGTAGTGCTTAAAATTGATCTTTTGATCAGAAAGACAAAAAGTCTCAGCTTTTTTATCCAGCTCTTGTAAAAGGGCTAGAAGAGTTTTCTTCTCTTTTTTATAAGTTCCTGCAATATTTGCAGCCCATCCTCTAAGATATTGTCTTAGTTTTCGAATTTTCCCTTGCCATCGTGCTAAGGGATTGGTTTCGGAAGTTTCAGATTGCCAAACATTTGCAACCATGTCATAAAAACCTTCCTTAATTAACCACCCCCTTTCAAACCGGAAGGGTCTAATGCTGGTCTGATGGGTCGAGGCACTAGTATTAATAACTAGGGGAGTATGGTCGGAGATGTTCCGATGTCTAGACTCCACCAGAGTTAGAGGGAATTGAAACTCCCAATCCGTACTGACTAAGACTCTATCAAGCTTTTCAAGAGTAGGATTACCACCAGGTCCAGCCCATGTGAATTGGCAGCCCGACATGGTGATTTCTCTGAGTTCAAGAGAATCAATGACCGCATTAAAAAGGTTCGGCCATTTAGGGTCAAAGACCCCGGTGCTTTTGTCGTCAGGGTTTCGCATAATATTAAAATCTCCTCCAATAAGGTACGGTAAGTTCTCTTTGGAGCAAGTATTAGCTAGCTCTGCAAGAAAAGCACTTTTATTTTTGGTGTTGTCTTTGGTCCATAAATAGAATAAAGGACAAACTTGAAGTCATTTGCTTTATAATGTAAGGTAAATTTCACAAAGAAATCTCCCTCGTCAATGGCTCCAATATAAAAAACTGACAGGTTAGCTCCCAGTAAAATACCCCCAGATCTACCATGAGGAGCCATAGCGTGCCAAAGAAAATCACGCCCTCCACAAAGGTTTTTAAGAATGTGATCGGGGAAGGAGTCCCTACCAGTTTCAGAAAGAGCAATAAAATTTATTTGCTCCTCCCAAGTTCTGCCAAAAATCTGTGTTTAGCCAAGTCAGCAAGACCTCTCGCTATTCCAGAAAACTCCTTTCATTTTAAATTTATTTTAGATGGAGTTTTAGGTTTTTTTGGGAAGTTGGACTTATTATATTTTTTCCTACGCCTGACAGGAGACAAATCTATAATATGATCATTCTCCGCAGCCAGTAAGTTCTCATTAAAATTCCCACAAACGTGGTCGAGAAGCGCATCCAGCGTTCTTCCCTTTCATCATCGGTAGTGGTGTTATTAAACCTAGCTCGAAAGTGCTTCAAATTTGCACTAAGAACAATTCTATCAACCTCTAAGTTTTTAATTGTAACAACATCGAGAGGAAGTAAGGTCGATGCCTACCCTACCAAGTTTAGAAAAAAATAACAGAATCTGAAAAGCTAGAGAAAGAGGTACTGAACATTCGAGGTTCTTTTTTCTTTGCCATCCGCTCTGTCTTGCAAAGGGTGTGCTCTTAGATCCCAAATGTTCAGAGTTCGGACAGAGCCTTGTCTATGTATGGACAAATTAGCAAGAAGGGGGGGGTGAGGAAGGGCTAGCTATAGGTGTTGGTCAGGGAAACTAACTTTGCAATGCAGCAAGAAGAGCAACTGGAAGACGTAGACAGATAATAATGATGATAAGAAAGGCGGTTATGCCTATATGCTACAACAAAAGCAACAAAAGTGTGTTATGTATTGTCCGAGGATCCTCCCCAAGCAAAAGCAAGAAACAAGACAGAGGGTTTTGTCCATGTGCTTCTAGATGTTTACAGTGTTCCTAGAAAGCCAAATCAAAATGTCTAGTTGTTTGAATGTCCGAATCAAGTGAATAGCATGTCCTCGGTTACAATGATGTATATTGGTTTCCTGTACGAAGTGAAATTGGCTCGGTGAAACAAAAAACCACCCTTCAATAACATTGAACAGAAAGTCTACGGTTAAATGTTTAAGAAAATAATTGGCAACTCTTTGCAAAGAAGGTAGTCAAACTGACTACATAAAAGTCGTTTACTCTACCAAACCGATGGATCACGTCCTAAGCTGAACCCTAATCTTCTCTAGTGTTTTCTGCATCAGATGGAAAGCTAAGACAAGCTTTTGCTTTATGCTGTTCATCAGTGAGTCATCTGAACCACTGTGCCTACAGTATCCAAAAAATATCACTACTTCTTTTTATCTAGCCCACACAAATCCAATAGTATTGACTATGAATTTCTATCGTGTAAGTGTATATATAGGCCACAAAACTAAATCAAGTGCCTAAACAACTTTGAAACCATTTGTATAACCTGTTCAGGTACCCCCTAATTCACATAATTGAATTCAAAATTCAAAATTAAATTGCTTATTATTCAACTAAAGGGTCCAACTCCAGTGTATTGAGAGAAAAATATTTTTGTAAAGATGAAGGAACCCAAATACCGTACTGGATTTAGATATACCAGTGAGCACATGGATCCATTGAAGAAGGCAAAATTCATAAGTTAGTGTCAAGACGAGGTCAAGGTGACGAAGTTACCCTCATGCGAGCATGCTGGCAGCCTCAGTAACCTTAGCACAGGTGTAATTATTATCAAGATACAAGATCTCTAGATAAGCACCTGCAACTTTTGTCAGTCTTTCAGTAAGCATCTCAGACAATTCAAAGGATGGTTTTGCTGCAAAATAAGGAGGGAAATATATAAAGTATGTAAGCCCGACAATTCAAACATCCCATGGATGGAGAAGTCGCAATATCCCTCATATATATAGATTTCTACCTCTACATTGAAATCTGAACAGTGATAGGAAATGTAGTTTGACAATTCTATATGGCTATAATTGGGCACCCTTTCCCTTTCGGTCACCATAGTTTTTAGTCTTCTAACAGATTTCAATTTGGAAAAACAAACATTTTTGTTGAAACTATATGATATAAATAAATGGTGGAAAACATACAGCTGATCCTCAATCGTCGTATATTCAGTATACTCATGGGATCCAATGTAGTATTTGGTTGAACATGTTCAGGCGATCCATGTCAAATATCCACAAAGAAAAAAAAACACAAATTAGAACAAAACACACCGTAAGAACCGCAAGCACATTTCTCTACAGCGCCACATCTCTTCCACCGTCACGAACTCACTAACATTCCAGGGAACACTGAAGTTGCAGATGTCAGATATCAAGCAATACGTGATGCCATAACCGGAGAGGGAAGAGGGTAGATATTACTAATCCAGCATTTGAAACAGATCGAACCAGGAGTCCGGATAGCCGGCCGGTCAGGCATAGCCGCCAGTGGTGCCGCCTCCCGCCTGCAGCATGCCAGAGCTTCCCTCCCTCTGCCTCT
Organism: Hyparrhenia diplandra; assembly: GCA_015847255.1. NCBI lineage: Eukaryota > Viridiplantae > Streptophyta > Magnoliopsida > Poales > Poaceae > Hyparrhenia > Hyparrhenia diplandra. Next base: position 24,649 of record JADLZK010004816.1, read on the forward strand.
GAATCCGCGGCTCCGTCTGTGGCTTGTGCTGCCACTTCCTTGGTACCCGGCTGCTGCTGGCTGCTGTGCTTGGTGGCTCCATGGTCACGCCCGTGCTTGTTGCCAGCGAAAGGCACGACGAAGACCTGGCACCTGGTCTTGGAGGCAACGGCTGTTGGGTTTAATCCAGCTTGTGCACAGCAGGTTTGGCCAGGTGGTGTGACCAGAGGCGAAGCTGTTGAGCGGGAACGCTGGAATTCAAACTCAGCATCAGGAGCGTGCAGTGAGCGCGCCCACGACGTCGCGGTGTGCGACAGTTGCTTTCTAGGCAACTTGTATCCCTACATTAGCTAGTTTTCTTTCATGAAAGATCGTGTGTAGCAGCTATGGTATAAATAGCTGAGTTAGAGGTCCATTGCGGTTGCTGGATCCATTTGTAATTCGCATTGTACTCGAACTTATTTGGAGTGAAAAAGGGCACTGTCTCCCGGTCGTTCTCCGGGGCAGTTGCAGGGTTCGTGTGCATCCGAGTGTTCACCTTCGATTTTATCATTTTGATCCTGTGTTCTAGGCTAGACACAGTGTGATATTGTTCTGTGATTTGTGATCCTAGACCTACATTCTGGTATCAGAGCCGCAAATCACGAGCAAGCGTGCGTTCTTGAGTGATCATGGGAGATCGAGGAAGCGGGAGTGGTGGCGGTGGCGATGGGGAGCGGTTGCGATATCCGCAACTCACGTCGAGCAACTACACGAGCTGGAGGATCCGCACGCAGGCATTCATGGAGGATCAAGGTATTTGGGAGGTGATCGAGCCATCGGGGGAAGCAGTGGCGCAAGATCCAGCCGCGATCGCCAAGAGAAAGGCGAAAGACACCAAGGCGCGAGCACACCTGCTCCAGTGCCTCCCTGACAATTTGTTGATGCAAGTCACGGCGAAGATGACCGGGAAAGAGGTCTGGGATTCGCTCAAGGCGAGGTTTGTAGGAGAAGAGAGGGTGATGGAGGCGTGGTTGCAGAATTTGATGACCGAGTTCGACGCTCTGAGGATGAAATCAGACGAGACAATGGACTCCTATGCTGCCAAACTGACGGGGATGTCGGTGCGGTACGCGAGTCTTGGCGGACAATTGGATGACCAGGCGATGGTGAAGAAGATCTTCAACACCGTCCCTAGAGAAATTCATTCAGATGGTGGCCAGCATCGAGCAGATCAGCGATCTGAAGAAGCTGAAGTTTGATGATGTTGTCGGGCGTTTGAAAACCTATGAAGAGCGGGTTCGGACACCGGGACCAAGACGGAGAGCAGCAGACAATTGCTCCTCACTCAAGCCGAGTGGGAAGCAAGGCAAAAGCGATCTGGTGGTGAAGGCTCGGGAGGAGGGCAGACCACTGAAGGCGGGGGAGTCCGTGGCCGGGGACGTGGTCGGGGAAGAGGCCGTGGCCGTGGTGGGTGTGGTGAAGCGCCAGGTCGCGGTGATGGAGCAAGGAAGGGCAAGGAGCACATCAAGTGCTTCAACTGCAAGGAGTATGGGCATTATGCCAATCGATGCCCAGAGAATAAAGGAGGCGGTGAAGAAGCTCACCATGCCCGGGTGGAGTGCTATGAGCCGGTAGTGATGCTCACAGTTGCAGAGGAGCTGCCACTGTTCGAGCAAATGCCCAAGCCATAGCAGGAAGCTGTGTTTCTGAAGGAGGAGCGAGTCTACCCCGAGCTTCATCTCACCAGTGGTGGGACCGACTCTGGTAATACCTGGTACCTTGATAATGGGGCTAGTAATCATATGACTGGTGATGTGAAAAAATTCAAGGAACTGAATTGTGGAATACTTGGGAGAGTGAGATTTGGGGATGGGTCCACTGTTGAGATTATGGGAAAGGGGTCTGTTCTTTTTCAGACTAGAAACAGTAATGATCAGTGGCTTTTGCATGATGTCTTTTACATTCCTAAATTGAAGAGTAACCTGATCAGCTTAGGGCAGCTCACAGAAATTGGTTATTCAGTGTTTCTTGATGATGATAGACTAGAAGTTGTTGATAAAGTCTCTGGAAAATTGATGATGAATGTTGATAGAGCACTGAATAGAACCTATAGAATTGAGCTGAAGCCAGCAAATCCAGTTTGTCTGATGGGAAGTTTGGAAGAGCCAGCCTGGTTGTGGCATGCTAGGCTAGGACATGTGAATTTCAGGTCTATGAAAATGCTAGTAGAGAAGGACATGGCTGCAGGAGTGCCATTGTTGAATCACCCAGAACAAGTCTGTCATGGGTGTTTGGCAGGGAAGCAAGCCAGGATGTCATTTCCTAAGAGCACAAACTTTAGAGCAGACAAACCATTGCAGCTGGTGTATGTTGATCTATGTGGGCCAATCAATCCACCCACACCAGGAGGAAATAAATATTTCATGCTGCTTGTTGATGATTTCAGTAGATGGATGCATGTGTTTATGCTGAAAAGCAAAGATCAAGCCTGTGAAGCATTTGTGAAATACAAGGCAGAGACTGAGAATCTGACAGGCCACAAAATCAAGACTTTGAGGTCTGACAGAGGGGGAGAGTTTCTGTCAAAAGTATTCGCACAGGTGTGTGACAAAGTAGGCATTAGAAGACAACTGACAGCTCCATTCTCACCACAGCAAAATGGTGTGGTTGAGAGAAGGAACAGAACTGTAATGGAAATGGCTAGGTGTATGCTGAAGAGCATGAGAATTCCAGGGAAGTTCTAGGGAGAAGCTGTCAGGCATGCTGTGTACTTACTGAATAGATTACCATCTAAGCCTATGGGGGAGCAAACTCCATTTGAAGCATGGAATGGAAGAAAGCCACATGTTGGACATCTCAAGGTATTTGGCTGTCTTGCACATGCTAAGCAGACAGCACCACACCCGAGGAAGTTAGATGACAGGAGTGAGAAACTTGTTTATTTTGGAGTGGATGAACACAGTAAGGCTCATAGGTTATATGATCCTGTGAAAAACAAAATTGTGGTAAACAGGGATGTGATTTTTGAAGAAGGAGTTGAGTGGAAGTGGTGAGAAAATTCAGATAAAGATGAAAGCATGGAGTTTCAAGTTGAGGATGATGTCATGGGTTACAGTAGTGGTGGAACTGTTGATGTGAATGACAATAGTCCTGATGGAGAAATTCAGTCTGTGGGAGATTCAGGCAGTGAGCCAGAGGAACCACAGTCACCAGATCTGAATAATGATGCAGATGCACAGCCACAGGGAAACTCACCTACTCATGATCATGGTGATCAAAATAGTGCAACACCAGTATATGATGATTTATCTGATGAAGAGCCACAACATTTCAAGAGCCTTTCAGAGGTCTATGAATATGCAGAAGAAGTTGAGTTGGAAGATTCAGACACTGCAAAGGCATTGCTAGCTGAATCTGATGAACCTACTTGCTATGGTGATGCTGCAGGGAATCCAGAGTGGGAGAAAGCTATGAACAGTGAGTTAAAGTCTATTGAGAGTAATAGAACTTGGGAACTATGCAAGCTGCCTGCAGGTCAGAAAGCCATTGGACTGAAGTGGATTTTTAAACTCAAGAGAAATGCAGAGGGAGAAGTAATTAAGCACAAGGCCAGATTGGTGGCAAAAGGCTATGTGCAAGAACAAGGTGTTGACTATGAGGAGGTGTTTGCTCCTGTTGCCAGATTAGATACAGTAAAGTTGATCTTGGCAATAGCAGCAAACAGGGGATGGAAGGTACATCATCTTGATGTCAAAACAGCTTTTCTGAATGGTGACTTGGAGGAAGAAGTATATGTAGCTCAACCTGAGGGGTTTGCCATCAAAAGGCAAGGAACAGCATGTTCTTAAACTCAGTAAAGCTTTATATGGGCTTAAACAAGCACCCAGGGCCTGGAACATCAAGTTGGACAAAAGCTTGAAGAAGTTGGGGTTCACTAAATGTGCAAGTGAATAGGCTGTGTATAAGAGAGGAGCTGGGAAAGATGCACTCATTCTAGGTGTATGTGGATGATTTGCTGATCACAGGAAGTGAAATGCAGGAGATTGAGAGATTTAAGGTGCAAATGAAAAATGAGTTTGAGATGAGTGATCTGGGACTGTTGTCTTACTATCTTGGCATAGAAGTGGACCAACAAGAAGATTTTCTCACACTCAAACAATCAGGATATGCAAAGAAAGTTTTGGCTAAGGCTAGTATGCAGGAATGTAACTCTGTGAAAATTCCCATGGATCCTGGTTCAAAAGTGCATGAAGACAAGCAAGGTGTAGCTGTTGATGCAAGTGAATACATGAGTATGGTTGGCTGTTTGAGGTATCTATTACACACAAGACCAGATCTTGCTTTCTCAGTTGGGATGGCTAGTAGGTACATGAAAAGACCTACAATAATGCATCAGAAAATTGTGAAGCAGATTCTCAGATTTGTCAAAGGGAGTATTGACAGTGGTCTGGTGTACACCAAAGGAGGTGATCTAGAGGTGCTGAATGGCTATTCAGATAGTGATCTCGCAGCTGATCTGGTGGGAAGGAGGAGTACAACAGGAATGGCCTTTTATCTCAATGAATGCTTGATCACTTGGTGCTCACATAAGCAAAAGACAGTGGCAGTCTCATCTTGTGAGGCCGAGTTTATGGCAGCCACTGCAGCTGCAATGCAGGCTATCTGGCTAAGAAGTCTGTTGGCAGAACTCACATCAACTAAACCCCAGATTGTGACACTGTTTGTGGATAACAGTTCAACCATTGCCTTGATGAAGAACCCAGTGTTTCATGGGCGTACCAAGCATATAGATATTAAATATCACTTCATCAGAGAACGTGTGGACAGGGGGCAGATTGTTGTGAAGAAGATTGGAACTAATGATCAGAAAGCTGATGTTCTGACTAAGCCCATGGCGGCTGGAAAGTTTGCAATCATGAAGCATTTGATTGGTGTACGGGAAATCAGTGCATAGCAAGATTAAGGGGGAGATTGTTGGGTTTAATCCAGCTTGTGCACAGCAGGTTTGGCCAGGTGGCGTGACCGTGAGGCTTAAGGCCGTTGAGCGGAACGCTGGAATTCAAACTCGGCATCGAGCGTGCGGTGGTGAGCGCCCATGACGTCGCGGTGTGCGATAGTTTCTTTCTAGGCAACTTGTATCCCTACATTAGCTAGTTTTCTTTCATGAAAGATCGTGTGTAGCAGCTATGGTATAAATAGCTGAGTTAGAGGTCCATTGCGGTTCTTTGGATCCATTTGTAATTCGCATTGTACTCGAACTTATTTGGAGTGAAAAAGGGCACCGTCTCCCGGTCGTTCTCGGGCGATTGCGAGGGTTCGTGTGCATCCGAAAGTGTTCACCTTCGATTTTATCATTTTGATCCCGTGTTCTAGGCTAGACTCGTGATATTGTTCTCGTGATTTGTGATCCTAGACCTACAACGGCATCGGCGGTGGCGGTGGACGGCCGGCCACGGACGGGCGGCGGCGCGGGCGGCCGTGAGCGCCACGGGCGGGTGCGGCGGCGGCTCGACGGCACAGGTTGCCGTGGTTGAGGCGGCGCGGGCGTGGAACCGGAGGTGGCACTACTACGGTTTTGATTTTGCGTGGTGTTTGATTTTATTTTCCGTGGCGGGCATTTGAGAAACCGCCACGGTTAATGTCTCTATTAACCGTGACGGTCTTTTATAATTTACCATGGCGGTTTTAATGACCGCCACGGAAAATCGATTAACCATGAACCGCCACGGTAAATAAGGCCCGAAATCTGTACACACTGGGCCAGCAAAGTCCATCCCAGGCCCAATATCGAGGTCCCAAAGATATATATCGCGATCAAACCCTAACTCACCCACTCACTTCTCTCATTTCCCACGCCTCCTTCCCTCACCCGCTCGAACCCGCCCTCACCCACTCGCACCGGCGCCCCCACCCCCCCCTCCGGCGCCGTCGTCCCAGATCCGCGCCCCCAATCCTCCCTCCCTCCCTCTCGACGGCGGCAAGCCGCGGCAGCGGGCGCCGGAGGCAAGCCGGCGGCGCGGGCGGCGTGAGGCCCGGGGCCGACGCGAGGCGACGCGAGGCGCGGAGGCAAGCCGGTGGTGCTGCCGCGGAGGGCCGGCGAGGCGAGGCGGCGCCGCTCGCGCGGGGCGGTGACGCTGGGCGCGACGCTGAGAGGCGAGATCCCCGGCGGCCATGGCGAGATCCCGGCGGCGGCGGTCAAGGCGGAGCTCCCGGCGGCCATGCGGGCGGGCGGCCCCGGCAGCTCCCGGCGGGCGGTCAAGGCCGAGCTCCGGCGGCCAAGGCGGCGGGCGGCTCACCCCGGCGGCGCGGATCAAGCGGACGAAACCCCTAACGGGCCGGATTCGGGCCCCGGGCCCGTTAGGGTTTCGTCCGGCTTTTTTTTTTTTTTTTAATTTTTTTTATTTACCTTGGCGGCGGTTTTTGGTGGTTCCAAAACCGCCACGGATAATCATCTATTTTCGGTGACCTTCCATTGGTGGCGGTTTTGAAAACCGCCACGCAAAATCAGTTATCTAGTAGTGCGGCGCTCGGGTGCGGGGCAGGGAAGAGCTAGGAAGCAGTCGTGATTGTTGGCGGCGGGGGCCGGGAACCGCCGGGTGCGGAAGGAATCGTACGGGGAGCGGTTCTGCTGTCCGCGCCATGCTGTGGGGGAGAAGTACGGGAACCGCCGGGCGGATGGGATTTGCGGGGGGTGGACGGATTAGAGCCGGGCGGACAGGTTAGAGGGTTGGCGGACGGATTAGCCTGATGACGATAACATTAAAGGCTTTTTAGTAGTAGGATAGTAAGATTAACTCAATGACATGTACTTTACAACCTGGACAATACGGTTAACTCAAATGTTGTCCAGAAAAAGTTTGATTTCGAATGGACATATATGGGGTGGGACTCATTACAGAGGGATGGCAGGAAAAAATTCAAGTGACTAGGCGCGGCTCTCGTGAATCAGTGCTAATCTTCCCCAGTGCACCTTGCGAACGATATTGTGAAGCAAGGGAGAGTGTATTATAATACGGTTAACTCAATGACATGTACTTTACAACCTGGACAATACGATTAACTCAAATGTTATGTATAGCTGACATTCGGAGATTATATATTGATCAACAGAAGGAATCAAAACACCAGAACAGACGCCACAAGGCCCACAACGCAACCACGTCGGTAGTGTATTGCTACAATCTGGGATTTTAACGTGCACTACATCAGCCACGTGCCGTGCCCAGGGCGAAACGATTGACCAGATCCAGCAGGTTGGCGTGCGACGACCCTCCCACCAGCGCGGCCGCCCCGGCCTTGGCCGCCAGCGCGCGCGCTCGCCGCCTCCTCTCCTCGGCCTCCATACCGCCGCCCATCACGCTGCGCACGGCCGCCTCCACCTCGCCGCGCCCCACCAGGATCTCCTTCTTCACGGCCTGGAACGTCAGCGGCTCCTTGACCCCGACGCTGACGCCGATGCCCAGCACCTCCACGACCAACTTCTCGTTCAGGAACTGGTCGGCGAAGTGCGGCCAGGTGACCAGCGGCAGCCCCGCGACGACGGCCTCCAGCGTGGTGTTCCACCCGCAGTGCGTCACGACCGCGCCCACCGCGTCGTGGGACAGGATGAGCAGCTGCGGCGCCCACCCTCTGACGACCAGGCCGCGCGCCCCGACGCGCCGCTCCAGCTCGAGCAGGAACGCGCGCACCGTCTCGTCGTACTCGTCGCCGTCGTCGATCACCGTCCAGATGAACGGGTGCCCCGACGCTTCCAGCCCTAGGCCGAGCTCCACGACCTGCTTCGGGTCCGCCTTGGCGACGCTCCCGAAGCTCACGTACACGACGGAGTCGGGCTCCTTCCCGTCGAGCCACCGGAGACACTCGTCGGGGTCGACGGCGGAGGGCCTCAACCCTCTCGACGCCAGTGTCTTCCGGCTCTGGTGGTGGTACGATGAGACCGGCCCAACGGTCCAGACTTTCATCCCCCTAGCCTCGGCGTAGCCGGCGACGAACTCCGGCTCTATCTCCTCGAAGGTGGTCATGATGACACCGTCGGCCTCGGCCCGCGCGCGCTCGACATAGTCGGCGAACTCCTCCCAGCACGGGATTGGAATCCCACGGAAAAACCCCGGGGCCTGCGCCCCTGGAATGCAATGCCACTCAGCTGAGCGCCCGCGGAGCCTAACTAGTGGTTGAGATTCGTTTCCGCGCGGATGTCAGTTTGCATGCATGCACAGGTGGGGCCCTCGCGGTCAACCTGCATGTGCCTCACAAAGTATTTTTGCCTGAAGACCTGGACTAACAAAAGTTAAAGTATTATTTGCATGCATGCAAACATGGGTCCTACAGATGCATGCAGAGATCCACAGCCACACAATTAAGCTCCGCGGGCGCTCAGCTGAGTGGTATTTCCGCTCTGGCCTGCGCCCTCGTCACCACGAACCTTCTCTTCATCCCCGGCACGACGACAGGCTCGTTGGAGTCCACGACGCCATCGTACGTGTGGAACCTCTCGAGGTTGTGCTGGCATGGCACAGGAAGCTGAAGGCGCTCATGTTGTAGAAGCTCAGCCGCGGGACGCCGAGGTTGGCGGCGAGCTCCGTGGTCCATGGGTGCATGAAGTCCGACACGATGCACGTCGGGTACGGCGCGTGAGCGCGGAGGTAGCTCTCGATCGGCGCGCGGAGGAGCGCCATGGCGCGGTAGTAGTTCCACATGTACCTCGCTGGGACGCGGGCGGCGGCGTCCGCGCCTTCCGGCAGGCCGGACTCGGCGTAGTCGAGCGGGAACTCGGCGAGGCGGACCGGTAGGCCGGTGTGGTGGGCGGACTCGACGGTCCGTCGCACCAGCGCGGCCGTGGACGGCGGCGCCACGATGGTGCAGTGCAGAGCGCGCCGTGGGTGGCGAGCAACAGGGCCGTGTCGACGGCTGGGATGAGGTGACCCTGTTCTCTCAGCGGGACAAACACGAAGTGCGCCGCCTTTGCGTCAGCGTCGCCCTCCGCATCTCCCCGGGCAAGGATAGACGACGCTGGCACTTGGCACGTCATCCTGCGTGCTCACCGTCTTTCAGAGTGAGTGAGCTGTGTGGTTTTAGGTGGATGCATGCGTGCCATCTTATAGGACACTAGAACGTGAGGCGCCCTTCGCGCGCCCTGCAGGGACTTCGAAAACTAACATTGTCAACATTGACTTAATTTATAAATCAAATGGCAACACGAAGAGCTAGCAAGCACCGGCATTGACTTAATTTATATATGGTCAACATTGTCACTGTCACTAACATTGTCAAAACCTACAAAAGAAACTAAAGAATGACAAACTACAAATTTTGCATATCCTGCAGCCATGAGATTTTTGAAAACACTGCTGATCATCACAGTGGCAACTGGTATGGTCCTTGATGTTGAACATTAGACGGTAAGACTGTCCGCACTTTCGTGGTACATTATATTCATCCTTTAAAAAGAATCTTCTGTCCTGATCAGCGAGATTTTCTTCTCTATACCGATTTCTCCCGCACCCATCCCTACTCCAGTATCTTCCTCTATCCCAAACACCCATCGATGGGGCCCAAACGTCATTCACACTTTCCCCATCAATCTCTCTCTCTCCCATTCCCCTTCCTCTCGCTGGTTCGTTTCTCCCAACCGCCGCCGTAGCAATCCATGGGCAGCACAGGGCACAAGCACCGCAGCCACGCCCCGGCGGGCGCGCGGCGCCGCGCCCCAAAGAACGGCGAAGCGGCACCGGGCCGGCTGCGGCCTCAAGCTTGGCGCGGCGGAGCGGCGTTTGGCAGCGGCATGCATTCTAGGAGTGTGCTCGCTTTGCCCGTCGTTCGTCGTCCTCATCGTCTTAGCATGCTGCGGCCTCTACCAGCGTAGATGCCCTCCGTGCTCGATCCGCCTCGCCTCCTCCGTTGGCGCCGCCGATTGCGGCAACCCCGCCTCCCTCTGCTCCTCGCTCCACGATGGCGGCATACGCCGACGAACACCGTGCTCCCGCCACGTTCAACCGCGACGATGTTGGCGGACGAGCTCGCGGGCGGCGGATCTCCCTCTCTGGCGGCCCTCTCCTCCCCTCCCGAGAATCTCCGGGCGGCGCGACGGGCAACGACCGGGCGATCTCCGCCGCCTCGGCGCTATGGTGGATGTCCCGTCCCCTCCTTGCTCCCTCCGCCGGCGCGAAGCGCCCCCCCCTGCTCGTTCCGGCCGCGGCTCCCGGGCGGTTCGCGGCGCGAGGGCAGCGGGGGCCCCGTGCCACGGTGGCGCGTAAGTGGTGTTCGCTACCTCCGCCACGCTTGGGCCGCGCGGGGCGCCCGCTGCCTTACCGTAGTAGCATTCACCGTGCCCCGGTGCGGCGCTATTTTCGGTAAATGGGTACTGGAGGGTTCCGTTGCGTAGTGCGGTGTAGATAGCCTAAGTAGTTGAACTGCCCTAGATTGAAAAAAGGTGTCAAAGACGCAGTTATAAAAAATGACAGAGGTAGAGAGAGAGTACAGAACTTGTATTAATTGGAAATACATGAGTGTAGCATAAAACCATCTTAAATTCGAGTCGAATATAGGGTTTACATACATGTATTCATTGGGATGAGTGTGCGTGCGTGTTGTGAGTGTCTGCATTGTACTTTGTGTAATTCTAAGTCACTAATCATATGTGTAATAAATATTAGCAAATTGGTTGAATATGGAGTATTATATTATAATAAATATATTAAGTGATACCAATGTTTATAAATAGTTTCAATAAATTCAGTCTAATTAAAAAGCTTGACATCTTAAAAAAACGAGATGCACTTATTTTAGATGGAGAGAAACGGAAATTACGAACATAGCGCTCATGGGCATGTGGGATTGTGATATGTTATTTAGTAATCTCTCCATTTTAAACTTTAAGTCATTCTAGATTTTTTTTTTTTTTGTTCTTGCGTAATATTACAAATAATCAATAGTTTTGGCCGTCTTGGGGAAAATTTCAAAAAGCTACCGAGTCACGATGACATATGCCATCCTTGGGGGCACATAGTCTCGTAGTTGGTAGATGAAGAAATTCATTCGGGTACATCTTAATATGTTTTTATAAGAAATTTATCTCTACTATAATTGGATTTTTAAATTATTTTAGGTTCACCCGAAGAAACGCCCCCACTGAGGTGTCCAAACTTCATCCGCCCAAAAAAAATTGTATCTCTACTATAATTGGATTCTTAAATTATTTTAAATCCACCCAAAAAGAAATATCCCACGCTGAGAGGTCCAAACTTCATGCACTCAAAAGATTGTACACAGAAATCTCTCTCCATTTAAATTAAGTGCTACAAAACAACTACACCCTCCGTCTCAAAAGAATGTAAATCTCGTTTTTTCGAGAAGTCAAACGATTTTAATTTTGACCAAATTTATACAAAAAGTTACTAACATTTGTATCTCCGAGTAGATGTAGTATAGAAATATATTACATGATTAATCAAAAGATACTTATATTATGACACAAATATTACTACTATTTTGTAAAAAATTTGGTCAAATTTAGAATTGTTTGACTCCGGGAAGCGAGATTTACATTCTTTTTGAGATGGAGGAAGTACGTCTTATTAGAGAGCTAATTGAAAGTTCAAGGCGTCTTACACCCTCATATCAAACTCACGCCCCGCAACGTCAAACGTGGCCGCTCTCCTCCTTGCATCACCGTCCTGGGTTTGATTCCCACAATCCCACCTTCCTCGATTCTTCTTTTTATCTACAAAAAAAAAAAAAAAAAAAAAACATGTACGTGCAACCCCTTCTGCTTGGCTCCCATCCCCTCAACGCCTCACCGCCTCGTCACCCTGGCTCAGCGATCGACCAACGTTCGAAGCAATCCACACACGGTCATCGGCTATGGCATCTAGACTTCACCGGCGGCGGTTGATGCAGACGGGAGCATGGTGGCAGGATATGGCTGCAATTCCGGGGATAAGGTTCTTGGTGAGGCTCCTCCAAACCGGGGGCGCACAGGGGCCATGACGATGCGACCGGGGGCGTGGAGTGGCGGACGCCCTCACCCGCCGCCGTAGCGTGTTCTGCCGATGGCTCCGGCGGCGATGGCATACTAAACTTTAATAATGACTCATTTATTAAATTATTTGCATAAAAAGATTGACATGTAGCAACCGAGGTTGTTGTCTACCATAGCAGCCATATACTCTATTCAAATAATAATTATACTTTAAGCGTTCGTCTTATATAAATTTTTATGTAGTTGTCTACACCGTAGCAGCCGTATACATGTACTAATTAACTGATGTCAGGAAATCACGATTCAAGGTTGACATGAATATAATATCACTGCTAGTGGTTTAGTCGGACCAAGAAGCGACAATTGAAAGTTACGGACTCGTTGCGCACAACAGCCATCAGATATTATAACTGCTGTGTTCAGCATCTTGGACTTCCTGCAGCGACTTCGAAAACTACAGTTTCGGTCAAACATTGGGATGGTATTATAAATGAAATGGCAACACGAAGAGCTAGCAATCACAGGCATTGACTTAACTTATATATGGTCAACAATGTCACTGTCACTACATTGTCAAAACCTACGGTCTGGCATATGCCGCATATCACACCAAAAAAAATTAAAGAATGACAAACTACAAAGTTTGCATCCTGCAGCCATGAGATTTTTGAAAACACTGATCATCACAGTAGCAACTGGTATGGTCCTTGATGTAGAACATTAGACGCAGGTGAGTAGTTGAACTGCCCTAAATTGAAAAGGTGTCAGAGACGCAGTTATAAAAAATGACAGTGGCAGAGAGCACAGAACTTGTATTAATAACTGGTAATACAAGAGTGTTGCATAAAACCATCTTAAGTTCGAGTTGAATATAAGAGAAGTGGCCAATCATATGTGTAATAAATATCAGCAAATTGGTAGAATATGGAGTATTATTTTATAATAAGTATATTAATAGATACCAATGTTTATAAATATTTTCTATAAAATCAGTCAAATCTAAAAAGCTTGACATCTTAAAAAGCGATCAAGATTCACTTATTTTAGGGAAATTACCAACATCGAGGGAGAGAAGCGGAAATTACCAACATAGGGCTCATGGGCTGGGATAAAAATGGTACGGATATTTTCCGACTGTATTCAAGACCGAATTCGTTTAGTGGGGTTTTATTTGTCCGTATTCGAGTCCGAATATTCAATATCCGTACCGTATCCGTATCAGGATAATCAAATTGCATATTTATGATGCCAATATCCTATTGTATCCTATCCGGCATGGTTGACACTATCCGTATTCGAATTCGAATCCGAGCAGAAATATGAAAGCAAATATAATATTAGTGATATTCGTTCGTATGTGATCCGTTTTTATCAGCATGTGGGATTGTGATATGTTATTTAGTACTCTCTCCATTTTAATTAAAGTTTAAGTCATTCTAGATTTTTTTTGTTCTAGCTTAATATTACAAGTAATCAATAGTTTTGGCCGTCTTTGGGGAAAACTTCAAAAAGCTACCGAGTCACCATGACATATGCCAGGGGGGCACATAGTCTCGTTGTTGGTAGATGAATAAATTCGTTCTAGTACATCTTAGTATGTTTTTATAAGAAATTTGGTGGGCCAAATGACTGACATTATCTCTACTACAATTTCTAAATTACTTTAGGTTCACCCAAATAAACGTCGCGCGCTGAGGGGTCCAAACTTTATGCACCCAAAAAATTGTATCTCTACTATAATTGGATTCTTAAATTGTTTTAGATTCACCCAAAGAAATGTCCCCCGCTGAGAGGTCCAAACTTAATGCACCCAAAAGTTGTACACAAAACTCTCTCTCCATTTAAATCAAGGGCTACGAAACAACTATGTCTTACACCCTCACCTCAAACTCACGCCCCACAACCTCAAACTTGGCCGCTCTCCTCCACGCATCACACGCCCGGGTTCGATTCCCACAATCCCACCTTCGTCGATTTTTCTTTTTGTGTTTACAAAAAACATGTATGTGCAACCCCTTCCTCTTGGTTCCCATCCCTCAACGCCTCACCGCCTCGGCACCCTGGCTCGGCGATCGACCAGCGTTCGAAGCAATCCACACATGACCATATAATCGATCGATTGCGACATCCGGACTTCACCAGCGGCGGTTGATGTAGATGGGAGCATGGTGGCAGGATATGGCTGCAATTCCCGTGGCCTACCCCTCTTGGTGAGGCTCCGCCAAACCGGGGGCGCACACAGGCCACGACGATGCGTCCGGGGCCTGGGTGGCGAACACCCTCACCCGCCCGCGGTAGCGTGTTCTGCCCCTCGCGTGATGGCTCCAGCGGCGATGGCAATCGTGACTCCGCCACCACATCCCTTCGCGGACGTCTCGGCGGTGGCGTGGCAAGCACGGCGCGGACAGCGCCTCGGCGGCGGTGCAGCTCGCCCCACGGTGGTGGTGCAGCAGCACCTTCCATTTTCCATCGGGATTTCGTATCCTACGTCTCCATGATCTTCATTTGGCCTTCAATTCCATTAGATTTTCTTAATTATTTTTCTTTTCAAATCTACAACAAGGTTAGCTAGTGGCAGCCACTCGATCTATTCTTTGGATTCCATGACTTCATGTTTGATGATGGATTACCTGTATATGTTGTCGTGAACTAGCTTCTAAAACATTCTGTGTTGCATAATTTTCACTTTTCTATACTCCCACTTTGTCATCTTTGACAGCCCACGCGGCTAGCATGTGTTAGAATTGATCTCACTCATCTCAACCCAACGGTGGAGATGGACCTCTTGACTATGTCCTGATCGGGGACACCCAGCCCAAGACGTGGCTGGTGGGCCCCCATCGTGCAGCCCTATATATAGAGGAGGTGGGGACCAGCGGCTTAGGTCACGAGGTTCACTACGACAGCCGCCGCCCCACCGTCCTAACCATAGACCGATCGAGAGGGTGGCGCTGCCAGCGACGGGATGGACCCATCGCTGACGCCGTCCACCTCTGCACCACGCCGGTGGACTCCATCTCCATCAAACCCTAAGGTATGGTCATCCACCTCCTCCCATCCACTCTCTCCTTCCTCTCTCTGTCGATTCAGTTCTTGAATCATGAGTTTATCCCGAATGCCAAAGAATCACCCACTGGATGCTACTGCTAGTCGATCCAATAATCCTAACAGCATGTACATGGATAACGTCTTGCCAATGACGAGGGTTATATATGAAATAGGAGTAATGTACACATTGTTTCTACCATGGGTAAACACATCTTCTGTCACTTCTGGGTGAGACATCCGCAGCAAAATCACAGGAAAGTAATGTTTGATGTTGTCATAGTGTTTAGTTAGATGGAATCTTTCATAACTTGTGCTTTGGGATCACGTGCATTGTAATTTAGTTTGAGTAATTCGATACTATTTTAGATGAATCCTTTTTTGTTATTTAGAACTAAAGGTCTCTGGTTCAATCACTTCAGTGACACTAAAGTGTGTTGCAGCAGTTCTTCTAATTTGCAAAGACTGCACCTATTGCAGTCTATACATCTATCGAAGGATCATCTGCAGTTGGGCCTACAACTTCTGTAACTCGGGATGGTAGCTCGGTAGGTTTATTTCACTGATTTGCTTGTTGTTTACTGAAGTTTAGTTTTCAAAGGTTGTAAACAGTTCTTTTTTCTCTCCAGTGTGAGTTTTATTTGGAAGGAGCCATGGTTTAGGTTGATGGTTGAATAATTTGTATCGATGAATTTGACAAGATGAGACATGAGGACAGGTAGTCGACAATAAAGTTTGGTGAAACTAGAATAAATATATTACAACTCCTTTGTTTGGTCTCCTCTCAAAACCACATTAAAACAATCCCCATTTTATTATGTTATTCCAGAGTTGAAATTGATGAGGCCATGGAGCAGCAGATATAATATTTATCGCCAAAGCTGGGATTACAACACTGATCAATTCAAGGACTTCAGTTCTTGCAGGAGCCAATCCAATTGCAGGACGCTATGATGTTCTTAACGTTGGTCGACATGTTTTTATTGACGCAATATGTATCCATCTTTTTAATGTATAAACTGTTCTAGCCTTTTCACAGTGTAACTTTGCTTTCTAAAAATGAAGTTTAACAAGAATTAACTTTGGACTTAATGTGGACCGTAGCGAAGCATGATTTATTTTTGTTTTATGAATTGTTTTCTTTTTGTAAGCATGGTCATCTAAACATGATTTATTTTTTCTTGATGCTCGACATGTAGCGTGGGCAATATAACTATACTATAGAAGCCATTTTTTTCTTTTCGGCAAAGGCGTGTGTGCGAGAAAAACCCTCGGCAAACTACATCTTTGCCGAGTTTTTTTTTTTTTTTTTTCTGTCTGTTTTCGTTTTAGTCACTTTCGGGCAAAGCACGTCTTTACCGAAAGTGCTTAATATAATACACTCGGTGAAGGCTGGGCACTCAGCAAAAATGGGGATTCCAATAGTGACTCAAAATACATCTTTGCCGAAAGTGTCCGACATTTTTTGGGTAAAAATATAGCCAATCAGCAACCAGTCGATCACACATGCCTAGTTTATCGCTTATTCGCTTTGTGATATTTGACAATGCTGCAAGGTTGAGCATGCCTAGTCTTTGTCCGGCGAGAATTTAAAAGAGTTTATCACCAGTTTATTAGTTAATTGCTAACGTCATTAGAGTACATGGCTATTGAAGTAGGATGTCACCCAACGGTAGCAGCCATAAAAAAATATGTAATTTGTGGATTAGACATTCTGGTACGTTCAGGGGTAGATCTCAAATCGTTCAAGTGGACTTAAGTACGTTCAGGGGTAGATCTCAAATCGTTCAAGTGGACTTAAGTACTTTCAAGCATTCCTACTTTATGAACATGTCAAGAAGTCAATCCAATCATTTTTCCAATGTAGATAAGGATGTTGGCAGTTCCTTATACTTCACAATAGGTTGAGAGTTGGTTATCTTAATGCTTTATTAAGCAACTAGTTCAATATTGTTTTTGCTTTCTGTCGTGGGCACTAACTGTGGCAAGTTGAAACAAACAGAACCTAGCATCCTGATTAAAATGTCTGCTTACACAGTTAATGAATATACACAATAATAAGTGAAAGAAAATAACAATTTCATCTCCATACAAGTGGTTGGAAAGGAAAATACCTAAGAAGAGTATAAAACACAACTAGTATATTCAAAATTTGAATAAGATTATGGAAAAGTTAATTATGTGATGTCACAAACCGGATCGCTACCGGGGTGACACGTGGCTCGGTGTGCCCGGCGGGGGGCGCGCGACTGGCGTGGGGGGGCGCAGCGGGGCGGCGGCGGGCGGGCGGCGGCGGCGGTGCAGGGGCAGGGGCGGCGCGTGTGTGTGGGGAGGGGAGAGAAAGAGATAGATTTTCTTTATTGCTTGTTGACCTGAAAGATTACTGGACCCCTTACTTTTATAGCCCGGCTAATGGGACTTGTAAACCAAGCAATCTCTCTAAAAGGTTTTCTTATATGATTGAAATACCTTTTTACAAGCAATCCTATTTATTTTTCTAATAAGGATCTTCCTTATAAATGGAATATCCCCTTGCACACCAAAAAGCATAAGATAATCCTAGCCAAACTCTTTCTTTATTCCCTAATTAATTTCCGAAGAATCAGCGGAAGGGAGGCGGAGGCGCGGGCGCGCCCCCTCGGCGGGCGGTGCCCATCCCCTCGGGCCTCGCGGGCCTATCATCCCAGGCCCTATTTCCTAGCACATGACATCTCCCCCCTTCTCCAACCGGGCGCATCCTCGCGGCGTGATGAACGCCCATTCGATGACGCCGGGAAAGATGCAGTAGCACCTAGCATGATGAGCTCAACTGCGAGAATCGGTTTCCCATGTACGAGGTTCCTCAAGATCATGTTCTCCGGGTTTGCAATGGCCCGAACTCCAAGAGATAGTGGAGGTTGCCGATGTAGCCGTGGTAGATGTTTGGTGGGCGCCCCTTGTTGTTTTGCCGTTTGTCGGCGTGCTTCTAGCAAGAGCTCCCTCGGAACTCCCCGCCTCAAGGTGTTGATGCACCATGTCGCGAGGCGGACTTTCCAGAACAAGAAGCGGTCGTTCGGCGGAGGAGTGACGAAGAGGCGGGAGGCGCCAAACGGTGTTGTTCGCGGCAAGTAGGGGTGTTGCACCCATGTTCGACATCGCACCGTACATGAAGGAGCCGGCGTCGAACATAGATGGGGAGAGCTGATGTGTTTCCTTCTCCGCATCGTGGCTGATGTGGGCGTTGTCGATGGTGAGGAAGAGGCGGTCCATGCCATCAAGGAAGGCGCCTTGATTTGGTCCTACATGGTGGCGCCGGTATATATGCCGCCAGCCGGGATGGCGGTTGGTGCTGTTGTAGTCGGTGGCATCGTGTAGGCGCCCAGGCCGATGAAGTTTGTCTTGCGAACCCCTCCTTGAAGTAGAGCCTCCAGCAGGTCTGGTAGGAGTGGTGAAGAAGCCGGGAGGTAGAAAGCCGTCGAAGAGAAGGAGGCCATCCTCCACCGGCGTCGTGCCTGGTGCGGTGGCGCCCGTGTGGTGTGTCGTCGAGGGCGATCCGACGCAGGTGTTGGTCCTCCAAAGTCGCCTGTCGTAGTTGGGCGAAGGCGCTGTTTACGTGTCATAGAGGTCCAAGGCATTGGCATGCCATGACATTTGCCCGACCCTAGGGGCAAAAGCTCCGAATGCCCTACTGAGACCCCTTACTTTTATAGCCCGGCTAATGGGACTTGTAAACCAAGAAATCTCTCTAAAAGGTTTCCTTATATGATTGGAATACCTTTTTACAAGCAATCCTATTTATTTTCCTAATAAGGGTCTTCCGTATAAATGGAATATCCCCTTGCACACCAAAAAGCCTAAGATAATCCTAGCCAAACTCTTTCTTTATTCCTAATTAATTTCGAAGAATCGCGGAAGGGGGGGGAGGCGGCGGTGGTGGCCACATGACGCCCGCCCTAGCGGCGCGGTGGGTCCCCCCCTCGGGCCACGCGGGCTGTCATCCTGGGCCCTATTTCGGTACATGACATCTCCCCCCTTCTCCGGCCGGCGCGTCCTCGCTATTTGGATGAACGTCCGGTCGGTGGCCTTTGGGGAAAGATCTATAGCTTTTTGGCATGATGAGCTCAACTGCGAGAATCGGTTTCTCATGTACCGGGTTCCTCAAGATCATGTTCTCCGGGTTTTGCAATGGCGCGAACTCCAAGAGATAGTGGAGGTTGCCGATGTAGCCGTGGTAGATGTACTGGTGGACGGTGCGCCCCTGTTGTTTTGCCGTTTGTCGGCGTGCTTCTAGCAAGAGCTCCCTCGGAACTCCCGCCTCAAGGTGTTGATGCACCATGTCGCGAGGCGGACTTTCCAGGAACAAGAAGCGGTCGTTCGGCGGAGGAGTGACGAAGAGGGGCAGGAGGCGCCAAACAGTGTTGTCGCGGCAAGTAGGGGGTGTTGCACCCAAGTTCAGCATCGTACCGTACATGAAGGAGCCGACGTCGAACATAGATGGGGAGAGCTGATGTGTTTCCTTCTCCGCATCGTAGCTGATGTGGACGTTGTCGATGGTGAGGAAGAGGCGGTCCATGCCATCAAGGAAGACGACGTGAGCTGGTCCTACATGGTGGCGCCGTGGCCATATGCCGCCCAACAGGATGGCGGTTTTTTTTTTTTGACAAACTGGGATGGCGGTTGGTGCTGCTGTAGTCGGTGGCATCGCGTAGGCGCCCAGAGCGATGAAGTTCATCCTGCAAACCCCTCCCTGAAGTAGAGCCTCCAGCAGGTCCGGTAGGAGTGGTGAAGAAGCTGGGAGGTAGAAGCGGCCGTCGAAGAGAAGAAGGCCATCCTCCACCATCCAGGCTGGTGCGGCGGCGCCCGTGGTGACGTCGAGGGCGATCCGACGCAGGTGTTGGTCCTCCAAAGTCGCCTGTCGTAGTTGGACGAAGACGCCTGTCGACGTGTCGTAGAGGTCCAAGGCATTGGCATGCCGTGACGTTTGCCCAACATGGGGGCAAAGCACCGAATGCTCGAAGATGCCGGACCCGAGTAGTCCGGGTCCGAGGGCCCGCGGTAGCGGAGGGGGCGGGCGCCGGCATGAACGCGTCGTGGCGTTGCCGTCGTGGTAGTACCGTAGCTCGTTCTCGGGCGAAGTCCCCCGTCACCCTTCCCAGGGCTTGCCCGCCCAAAGCATGCCGAGGGGATGACGCCGGCGTCGTTGCCTACGTGCATAACATAGGCGTCGATGTCGAAGACGTCGCATCGCGCGTGCGGGACGTCAGGTAGCCGCTGGCAGGTCGAAGTCACGCCCGATTGCCGGCGGTGATCAGCACACGCATGGCCGAAGTGCGCAAGCTCGCTGTGGTCACCACACGAGGGTCGATGTAGTTGTGTGTGGCTCCCGAAGTCGACAACGATGCGGACGCCGGTTCTGGAGATGATGCCGACGAGGTAGAGAGAATGTGCACCACATACCGGGGAGTTGGGGTCCCCGAATAGGACCCCCGAGATCGGGCGCCGGTCGGCGACGTCGTCAGTGGCGGCGCCCTCCTGGTCGTCGCTGTAGTCGTTGAAGATCGTGATGTCGAACATGTGCTTACACTTGTGACAAAGTGTGTGTGAACGGCTCGTCACGGTTGAAGCACGGTCGCCTTTGCGTCAGCCACTTGAACGGCCGGGTCGATGTCGAGAGGCCGATGTCGGTGGTGTCGTAGTCAACGCCGTGGTCGGAGGCAATGGCGCGGGTGCCTTGCCCCTAACGCTGCTGCGTCGGCTTGCTAGAGTTGTAGAGGATGGTCAGGAGACGCTCGTATGTTCTCGGCGGGGACATCGCCGTCTCCATGTCCTTAGGATCTGCCGCTCGGCGTGCGTCTTGGCGGTTCTGCGGTATAGATCAGCGTCTGGCGCTTTGTCGTCGAGGTGTCACGCACGGCGCAACATGCACCCGAGAACGCTCCGTGTACTCATCCACGGTTTTGTCTTCGTAGTGATGCCGGTTCACCCGGCGGGTTTGCGCCCGGGTAGCTGGGCGGCGTTCGTTGACATGCGGTCGGCTTCGTCCAATCTGTCCAACACCTTCTCTGGGACGGCGATGTACCACTATTGTGCTCCTCTGTGAGATGATATGAGCGTGCCGGACTTGCTCAGTGGCTGGCGTACCTTGTCTCTGAAGAATTGTTCGCAACGGTTCAGTCATGGAAGGGGATCGTCATTGCCATCATACGTCGGGAAGGACAGCTTGTGCGAGGCGCGGTGTGAGGCCACGGAAGTGCTCGGAGGGAAGGGAGGGGGCGCATGCGCTGCGGTGCGGCGCTCCTCTGGCGGCGGCCGGCAGCTCGAGGAAGTTGGCCATCATCTTCTCCGGATCATTTTGCGGGCTGGGTGCGGGTCCGCGGTCGACGTCTTCCCTGCTTCCATTTGAGCCTTGATGAAGGCACACCCGGATTCCTCCATGACCGTCTTCAAGTCCTTCTCAACGTCCTTCAGCAGTTTGATCCGTCGTGCCTCTGCCGGATCGGTACCCGAGAGGACAGCAACTTGATTGGCGAGGGGTGTCGAGGTGGGTGGTGAAGGTGGAGAACGCTTCCCCGAGGTCGGTCAGCATCTTCTTCGTGTCGGCGTCCATGGTGGTGGGTGGATCGTAGTGGCCTCCAGATACCAACTGTTACAAACCGGATCGCTACCGGGGTGACACGTGGCCGGTGTGCCGGGGGAGGGAGGCGGCGCACCTGGTAGGGGCGGCGGTGGCGCGGGGCGTGGGGCGGCGCGTGCGTGTGGGGTAGGCGAGAGAAGGAGATAGATTTTCTTTATTGCTTGTTGACTGAAAGATTACAGACCCTTACTTTTATAGCCCGGCTAATGGGACTTGTAAACCAAGCAATTTCTCTAAAAGGTTTCCTTATATGATTGGAATACCTTTTTTTACAAGCAATCCTATTTATTTTCCTAATAAGGGTCTTCCTTATAAATGGAATATCCGCTTGCACACCAAAAAGCCTAAGATAATCCTAGCCAAACTCTTTCTTTATTCCCTAATTAATTTCCGAAGAATCCGCGGAAGGGAGGCGGAGGCGGCAGCGGCGCGTGCCCGCCGGCGGGCGGTGCCCGTGCCCCCCCCCGGGGCTGTCATCTGGGCCCTATTTCCTAGCACATGACATGTGATCTCCATTTACCAAACCCGAAAAAAAACTACCTAAACAAGTACATCCGTTCCATTAATGTGGGTTTTTTACTTATACAAATCTTGTTTACACCATTCGTCTTATTCAAATCTTTATATAAATATTATTTATTTTGTTAGAACTTATTCATTAGACATACTATACTTTAATAATGACTAATTTATTTAATTATTTGCATAAAAAGATTGACATGTAGCAACCGAGGTTGTTGTCTACCAAAGCAGCCATATACTTTATTCAAATAATGACTATACTTTAACCGTTCGTCTTATCTATTTTTTTATGTTGTTGTCTACTCCCTCCATCTCAAAATAGATATCATTCTCGCTTCGAGAAGTTAAAGTTTTCAAAATGCCGGCAATTATATATTAAAAATATATAAATATTTATGCCAAGTAATTAGTATCGTCGGAAAGATCTTTAAGTCTAGTTTTTAACAAATTTATTTGAAGATTTAAATGTTGCACATATTTCCTATAAACATAATCAAAGTTGAAAAAGTTTGACCGACACGCTTCCCATAGTGACATCTATTTTGAGACGGAGGGAGTACACCGTAGCAGCCGTATACATGTACTAGCTGATGTCAGGAAATCACGATTCAAGGTTGACATGAATATAATATCACTGCTAGTGGTTTAGTCGGACCAAGAAACGACAACTGAAAGTTACACTAATAATACAGCCAAGCCGACTGTAAGATCCCTTACAGCCTTCTTACAGTTCACCCGTACAATGGTTAGCTCTTTACCGTTAACATATATGACACACTTGTCTCACAAATAGTCTCGGTTCTTGTGCCCAAGGGAGATGTAAGTTTACAGCCTGCTTCTTCTCTCTCTCCTCCCTTCTCTCCTCCACCACAACATGTAGCCGGCATAGTACCCCTTATAATACTTGCTCTAATGAGGTTGTGGCGGGCGGCATTTGCCAGGGCAAGCATACGCACGCGCTTGTGGCGGCTGTGTGGAACTCTGGGCCAAATGGAATAAAAGATCACTTACCATTATGCCTAAATAACAATAATTAATTTTAATCAATAACCTTTCACAATTTAACGGTAAAAAATAAGAAATCCCAACCTAGGAGGTACTATGGTGACTTTTCCAACACTGTAAAATAGAGCTCTAAAAAAATGTCATGTGTTCTTCACGAACTGTGTTGGGGATAAAATAAGCTATAATTAGATTTGTGAATCAAAAGTCGTCTGATTTCCGGTTGCCAGCGAATCTCGCAAGGTTCGTAAACAACTTGGAACTTGGAAGTCCAATCAATCCGCGATCCAAATTTAGGCCGTCAGGAAAAACCTAGTTTGGTAGTGAAAGGAAGTGTTTCAAATAAAAATATTTTGGAGATAGATCGAATTCGTTATCGACGCGATTACACGAAATCAAATGCTCCCTGTAAACAATGCCGCACAACATTGACTGAGTTTTAGCGTCCAGATCTAGTTTTGTGTATTATTTATCTCCATGCGCGCGGCAACACATGTATTCAATGAAAGTGACATATATCGATCCGTCAATCCAATACATGAAGCATGAGAAAGCTATTCAAGTGACGCCCTGGCGTTTGTATTGGTGGCTTGTTCTTTTCTAATTGGTCTTAGAATTCTTAGTGCATGGTGGTGCAATTAATGGCAACCGCCATGTTTTCAAGGTCACAGTTAATCGTGGCTTAAAAGTGGCAGTTCCCATCGTCCACCACAGTTAATCTTTGCCCGCTGTAGTTAACACGTGGTCCTGTCGCCGCCAAGGGTGTCTGCTGCAAGTGTTGAGCGAGGATGAAAATGCAGGGTTCGACACCTAGAACCCATGAAAAAAAATCGCGCTATGAAAAATAGCGTTTTCCATTCCTTGCCACTATTGCCGCTATAAGCGGCGCTATAGCCGCAACCGCGCTATACCGGCAGCTGGATTCTCACACTATGGCGCCAAATAGCGCAAATAGCACCAAATAGCGGCAAATAGCGCCGAATAGCGTGCATTTAGCGGCGCTTTAGCGCCAAATAGCGCCAAGAGCGCGCATAGCGCGAAAAAGAGCAATAGCGTCGCGGCACTTGTTTCTAGGCACTATAGCGGCGCTATAGCGCGAAAACAGCGCGCTATTTTTTTCATGGCCTAGAACCAATGGTGCAGGCAATGTCAATCAACGCATTCATCGCCAATTCCAAGAAGTCTATGTCGCAGCGTATCCTATCCTCGCTGCTACGCCTGAGGATCACTAGCGCTGCACGGGAGGGGGCCATCGATGATGAGGACCTGATCCCCAAGAGGAGCACTGAGCTTGTTGCCAAGACCAAGTTTGGGGATCAGAGCCAAAGCTCGAGTTGCAAGCAAGGAAAGTGATGATGAAGGCATGAAGTGGCTCCACACGGAGGTGGAGACACAACTTCCAAACAAGGCTCCATTCGATGACTTCCAGACGGCCTTCGCCCTGCCCTTGACGCCATCAACAAGGGAGGCCATGCTGGTCTTCCCTCCGTGCTTGAGACAGCGGCGGGCCTCTAGTGTTGTTCGGGACGCCTAGGGGTCAAGTTGTGCCGCTAGTATTGGGTCGCATAATTTGTTTAATATGTAATCTTCAATTGAAACTCTGGTAGTTAGGGCTGTTGCGAGTCACTAACGATGGCCCCTCATCACCGTTATGGATCACTTCGGTAACCATTGTACTAGGTCTACTGACCACTCCATTCCTCTTAATGAAAAACGGGTATATACCTCCAATCACGAATTTTTTTTATAAAGATCATTAAAGTAGCAGTGTTTTAAAAGATTTAGTTAGTCTAATTTTTTTGTAAGTATAGGTATTGGTGTATTTTTGACTTAGGTGGATAACAATGGGGCCCGTAATTTTGAATGGAAGCATTATATTAACAATGAACATGATGACATCACAGTCAAATGGTGCAAGAATCATGCAAATTTGGTAAAAGAATTTTGAGAGATCGATAATTTAGAATGAGCAAGCCAACAATAACAGAGTCGCCGCCATCTGCTTGGGATGGGAACAAGGCAGTTAGACACATGCACTACAGGAAACTGGTGCTTTGCCGGGCACTTGGCACGCACGGCAAATACCACCAGGCTGTTGGTGAAGGCTAGGCCGAGCACAGTTCTCGCATAGGACTGACGGGGAAAATTTTTCACGGCGGAGCTCCTATGCCGAGAACCCTGGCAGGTAGCGCTCGGCGAAGGATTCGCCGAGAACCCGAGGAGGACAGTCGGTGAAGAAAAGCGACCGTTAACGGCCATTATGGCGGCGGCATTTGCAACAAACTTCCGCCGAGCACACTGTCAAGACCGCTCTCGGCAAACACGAAATCTTTGCCGAGAACCGAGCATTCTATCTCTCGGCAAAAGAATTTTTTTATTTTTCGGATATTTCTTCACCGACAACCTGTCGCCAGAGTTCTCGGCAAAAAAACCCTTTTTCTTCGTTGAAATTCTTCGCCGAGCACTGTCGGAATCGTGCTTTCGTCAAAACATTTCTTGTTTTTTTTTTTGGGAAACTTTTCGCCGATACCCTCCTGCGCGGGCCGTCGGCAAAGGTGCGGTCTTTGCCGACCGCCTGCGTCATTCATTCTTTCGGCGAATGCGGGAAGCGGCCGTCGGTCGGCCAAAATCTCCTAGATTTGCCGAGTATATTGGCAAAAACCGTTGGCGAAGCCTTCTTTACCGAGAGCTCCTCTCGGCAAAGTGTAAAAAATTGCCATTTTTTTTGTTTTTGCTTTCCTCCTTGACAAACAAGGGGCCTTGTGGGTGTAGACCGGGTCTTCTCCTAGTAGTAGGCTCCCAGCAAGGGGCCGGCGCTGTCGCCCGTGGTAAGTGGCGATGTCGGGGTAGTAGTCTTTGCTGCACAACCCCCCGATAATAGTGGCGGGTTTGCGTGAGGCACCGCCCGACACAACGATCAATTCCTGCACAAAGAAGACATAATATTAGTTTCACTCGAGAGTGTAAATGAAGTAGGCATCTAAATCTACTTACCTTGTCCCTTTGGGGCAAATCACAGGGCGGTTGTGAAGGAACGGAGGCTGAGGGAGTCGTGTGGGGCCTCGCAAGTATACCTTCGCCGCCTTTGCCGCCTTTGCCGCCCTCGCGTCGAACCACTTTGAGGAGTTTGGGCCCACAGACAGCGTCCTCCCGTCGTCGTCGTCGTCGTCGTCGTCCCCCCTTGGGTGTGGCTGTGGGTCACCCGGCTCGGGCGTTGGCGTCACGGGCCACCGGCTGGTCCTCCTCCTCCTCCTCCTCCTCCTCCTCCTCCTCCTCGTGTGTCTACACCGCCGGTGGCGAGCGGGTCCCTCCCGGCACCCCTGGTCCTCCTAGACCTCCCGCGACCCCCCCCCCCTGGTCCACCCCCCTTTGTCTGCTGGTAAATCCGAGACAAGGGGAGCCGATGCCGGCCGTAGATCCTCCGGTGGTCGTCCCACTACCCTCCGACCTCCGCGACGGGTGCTCGCCATCTTCAATCACCGTAATCAAAATATAAACAAGACATAATTAGAACTAGATGCATTGTAATCAAACTATAAATAAGACATAATTACAATATAAACTAAATAATATAGTATTACATGTTTTAGAAGTAATTGGGATCATCGTCTACATTGTCAGCTGGTACGTTTGCCAGCTCGTCATCACTGTCGACATTGTCAAAATAACGAAGAGAATCTGAAGGAGGATTGTTGTCTTCATTGTCCGTGCCCAATCTCTCTAGCATTTGTAAGTCCTTCAAATTGAATACCTCAACACGTAAATTGCCGTCGTGATCAGCCATTTCATCGTCTACTTCCATTCCTATATCTGATTAGGTCTATCACAAAACTCCCCGGCAGCCCCTCTTCTTGATAGAACTCTCCCTCATATGTGTTTGGGTTGATCAAGTTATAATCTTCATCGTTTGGGGACGTAGTAGTTTACCATGCGGCGCTACCTTGTGCACAACCTCCAAACCCTTAAGATAATCTTTGCTTTGGGCGTATGGCGGGTAATAAACCTGCGGCCTGTTGAGCCACAATGTAGACATCGGCTCATGGATACACGGAATCTGGTCGAACCGACTAGCCCAATTGTCGGGTTACGTTTAGTACATTCAGGATCGAACCAATGGCATTTGAATATCACAGGTTTAAGATGTGGGGCGCCATAAAATGAAAGCTCGTATATTTCTTGGACTCTACTATGGTATTCTTTCCCATTATTATCGACCGTAAGCACGCCGCTGTTTGTGCTACTTCGATTGGGTCGACTCTGTTCATAGCTTGTCGTGTGGAAACGATATCCATTCACATCATAAGCGGTAAATGACCTAACCCTTAAATCACAAGCCGTCTGTAACAGCAATCAACTCACCACAGATAGAGCAATTGGTTTGGACCTGCAAGTATCAAGGTGGATAGAGCATTATAATATTGGTTGAAATGCAAGACCAACTTGAAATGTACCAGTGCAATTGGAAATTACCTTTCTCTTGAACCAAGAAATGAAATCGGGTCTCTGTGGTCCAGCACTTTGTGAAAGAAGGGTATCAATTTCGTGTGGCTCTGGAACCCTCGATTCAGGCCAAGTTTCACGAATGAATTCGCGTTTGTATGGATCCACCTCGGGCGAGTTGGTCGACACACATATAGCATGATATCTGCGTCACTCTTTATTACTCAACTGCTTAGTGGTAGATGCACTGGCACTTCCGAATTGACCTTGGAAAAGGCTAAGCTTCGATTGATTTTCGTCAACATTGTAACGAGGGGTTTGATCATGCATGCTTGGAAGGTTCTCTCGTATAGTATTTTTACGTGAAGTTTGACACCTCCTCCACAACGTATGCCTCTGTAACTGAAGGCTCGATTTTGGCTTTATTTCTACATTTTTTGCGTATATTCTTTAGAGTTCTCTCGATTGGGTAGCACCAATGGTGCTTCGCACCGCCCCCATACGTACCTCATACGGGAGGTGCACAATCATATCTTTGCATCGGCAAGAAGAATCCGGGTGGGAAGATTTTCTCCAACTTACAGAGTAACACAGGTGCCACCTTATCCAACTGTTTACAAACGGTCTGAGAGATCGCCTTTGCACATAGCTGGCAGAAGAAATAACTCAACTCTACCAGCACTAGCCATACATTCTCAGGGACAAAGCCTCGAACCATCGTGGGAAGTAGCCGCTCAATCCATATGTGATAATCATGACTCTTCATCCCATTGACTCGCAGAGTAGTTAAATTGGCTCCCCTCTTCACATTATGTGCATACCCATCTGGAAACCGTAGTGTCTTCATCCATTTAAGTACCTCCCTCCTTTTTTTGATGGACAAGATGAAATTGACCTTGTGCCTTTGCCATCTCTTGCTGCCTGTGGGAGGCCTCATCTCTTGTTTTGGTCTATCGCATAGTGTTGTGATGTCCACTCTAGCCTTAGGGTTGTCCTTAGACTTATCAGTCTCCATGAGTGTGCCAAAACGTCCTTCAGCGATATTCTTCTCGGTGTGCATCATGTCAATGTGATGTGGCACAAGAAGGTCATCATGATACGGGAGCCTCTCCAAGCCCCGACTTATGAGTCCACATATCCGCGCTCACCATATCCCACAAAACCACCACCTTGTTCGGTGGCCACAAGAGAATCTAGGCGAGCACGGACCTCGGCACCGGTCTTCATCCGCATTGGAGGTTCCATCACTACAACACCTTTTGTAAAGTTCTTCGTGTCTTGTCCGAATGGATGGTCAAGAGGAAGAAAGCGACGATGTTGGTCGAACGAATTTAAAAACTTACAATCTGGGACATCTCCATATGTCCGGGTTTCAACCATAATTTGAGCCAACGTCGATGAAATCTTACCAAATTTTTTTCATGTGTCTATGCAAAGCGATATCACGACAACTCAACAAGTTTCAAGATTTTTCAACTTCGTTTGCATTTTATATAATTTAGAAACTAATCACCCGCCAAGTGAATGGTCATGTTCCGTGAAGGACATGTTCAAATTTTTGGGTCTAACCCCCGGATGAGGTCTCACATTGTACTCACGAATATGAATCTCATTTTTCGGTTCATGTCTCCCCTGTATTCGAATGGCTTCAGTTCAGTTTTGACTTATAGAAGAAAATTCAATTAAAAGAAATAAAATCAAAATATATAATAAATAGTTTTGAAAAAATCTCAAATTTAAACATGAGCTATGAGACATTGTACAAACCATACACAGTTAGGGCCACGGTTAGGGCGCTCGGTAGTATATTTTTTCGAGGGGCCTGCATCACGGCCCCCTCGGTAAAATGGCCAAACTCTACAGAGAGTTTGGCCCAGCTCTCGATAAACTCCCGCCCGGTTTGGGTGCCCCCTTCCCCTTCAATTCAAATTTTAGAATCTAAAATTAACTTTAGATTTGAAAATTCAAAAATAAAAATATGTTACCGCGGGCTGTGCCGTAGGCTCTCGGTAAAGGTTGTCTACCGAGCATACGACAAATAGGCCCTATCCATTCCCCCCCCCCTCTTCTCACTCACTCACTCACACTTTGTCACACACACACACACCATAAAACCGCCGTCGCCGCGCCCCCGCCGCCCGTCCTCGCCCGTCCTTCCGCCCGCGCCACCTCCCTCCCTCGCCCGTCCATCCGCCCGGCCAAGGCGCCTCCCTCGCCTCCCATCCTCGCCCGTCTGCGCCGCTCCTGCCCACGCCACGCCGCCGCGCTCGCCCATCCTCGCCCGCACCACCGCCCAGGCTGTCCGTGCGCCCGCGCCAACTCCCTCCCTCGTCGCCCATCCAGGGCCGGCCGCGCCTCCTCGCCTCCCATCCACGCCTCCAATCCGGCCGAGCAAGAGAAGGAGGGGAAGAGGAAGGAGGAGGGAAGAGGAAGAGGAGGAGAAGGAAGGGAAGGAGTAGAAGAAGAGGGGCCTTGCCCTCCCGGCCGTGCCCTCCCTACGACAACCCTCGCCTGGCCATGTTCTCCCGGCCGCGCCCTCCCGTGACCACCCTCGCCTCCCGCGACCACCCTCGCCGTCGGTCAAGGCAAAGGTAATGCCGTGAAACAACTAGTAATGGTTTATGTGGTAATAATAGACTCGGCATTGATATGTGGGTACGAATGTATATGCATATGTGGTTGTCGACCTTCGTGCCGTATGTTTAATTGCAGGTTTGGAAACCTCACTATGCAGGAGAGGTTCTGCCGAAGTTTTGAACTTAACCCTATGTTTCTTTTGCAGAGAGTAGCGCGTAGGAGTCAACCCGGAGTATCTGAGCGTCCCCGATCTTCTTCCTTTGTGTTGCGGGGCTGCCTGGACTGCTTTACCGCGCCACCGCCACCATAGGTACGAATATCTCCTAATCCAGTCGCATGGTCTTAAATTGCGGAACCTAGTTTGGCGTCTCCCGTCCGAAAGAGATATGGCTGGTGGTATGCATTTCTTTGCATATCTACATGTTGGCACAAAATGTGCACTTGTGCCTCACACACAACAAGCCGGATGAGCTAGCTTCCAAACAGGTGCCCGGGCGTCTTGATTCCGGAGGCATGCCAGTCAGTTTGACCTGAAACTAACTAACAAGGAATAAAACCATGAGAGCAGGAACATGTCTGGTGTGACCAAGACAGTTCCACATGTACGGCCCTGAAGCCACTTACGACGACATATAGCTATAGAAGCTATCTGCCAACATGTTTAGTGATGCATTCGGTAAGCATAAATAAAGCATGTAAATGTGCAGTTCCCGAATGATCATAAAGAGACATGTTTGAACAAGTGAAACCCAATTATCAAGATATAAGACTGTAAAGCTCATAACATAAATCGATACCCTTTGTTAACATGCTAATTATAAACAGGTAACTCATAAATATAAATTTAATCTAAATAACACATGCATAGGCTATTCCAACTAGTCTGCCGCACGTCTAGTTTTCCGAAACCTGTCCAGCGTAAACCCTAACATGTTAATCCACCGCATGATACAACTTGTTATAGATCTAAACCACTCCATACAACTAGACTAATCCACCGCATGATACAATCTAGTTACAAAAAAGCTAAAAGCATGCATATATCTAGATAGATCTATAAATACTCATTATTCGTTAAAGCGTAACCGTATTCGGTAAGCTTACCGAATCGGGGTCCATGAGGAAGGAACACACACGAAAAACATGAACTAAACCTATCAGATTAAACTGATCTCTAGTCCATCGGATGACTAGCTCTAGAGTAACCCAAAGACCTGCATCTGCCCCACGGTACCCAGTCCTGTCAAGGCTAATTCGACATCTAACGTGCATGAACCCGCAACATGTAACAACTTAAATTGATCTAAGCTCGGCTATAATAAACATAAGATCTACTTATCATGATTGAAATAAACATAAAAGCATTGAGAGACAACTAGACCTACAAAAGATATGAAGCCGAGCCCTATCAATCTAAATTGGGCAAAAGAGTGTATGCAAACATATAAAATAAATAATAAAGTCATGCAACACATGGTAACTTAATGAATCTACTAGATCTTGCCAAATCTAATAGAGCTGATAACTAGCTCGAGCTAGACCTTAGCCGCCGCCACGACTCATGATCTAACAGAGAACCCTCTTGCTCCAAAGCTTAAATCCACCGGATGATACTAAGCGTGGTAACAAGACTACTTGCACATAATCTAAATCCACCAGATGATACTAGACATGATGCAAGGTTGCTGGTACTTATGGAGGTCGACGGATTGATGTTTCCTCTCGAAGCAACTCGACGACAAGACTTGGACTCGAAGGTGGCACGGGGCTGGTTTGTTTGTATTGATTGTAGAGAGTTTTTTACAATGGTCGAGGGTCACTATTTATACCCTGGACGTATTAAGAGTCTTAACAAACTACGACTACAAAGAAGGAAAAAAAAACCTAGCTAAAGGATAGCTTGGACTCCAAGTCCTTTTGGAGTCGTTGATGACGTGTACATCGTGGGCTCTTCTCCTTCGGGTAGCTTGCCTCAACGTCTATCAGCTTGCCGAATCACCTCTGACAACCGACCGCACGAAGCCTTACCGAATCCTTGACTTCAGCCGAATGGTGATGAGTTCCCGACCGCACTGACAGCTTCCTGAATACTTTGCTTACCAAATACTTTGCACTGTATGGGTTGTCTACTGAATGCCCTCCTACTGAACACTTTTATTAGCATCTTGCACTGGCCCACCTGTCATCCGGGCTTACCAAATTTCAGTGTTAACACATGCCCCCTCAATTTTCGGATAAAAGTAGTTTTATTCCAAAATTGACCGTAGCCTTCTTCTTTTATCCGAGTCAACACTGTTCCCCAATTCATTGCCGCATCCGCCGCCATGAATCTTGAAACTGAATTGTTCAGTTTTGTCGGTTTTCGCTTTTATTTTTCCTTTCTGAAATACTGCATTCAGCTTTACCGACTGGTAATGCTTGCCGAATGAGACTCAGCCGAACACCGACACCTTTGCCGATTGGGATCTCAACCCAACCTTATAATCCCTCGTGGGCTAAAGCCCGTTCAAGGATTCAGCCCAATCAAGCGGCAGTTTCAGAAACTTCTTGTTGTCGCTCGGCATTCCAATCTGGTTTTGAGATACGTGCCACGATCTCCCGTATTGGCTTATAAAACCATCTCTGGCTTTTCTTCATCCTCTCAATCTAGCACGGCCCCTGCTTCTGTCTCTCCGCCTTCCTCTTCAAAACCAACTCAAGAAAAATCCCTAGATCATCCATGGCTGGTCCGTGCGTGATCATGGCAAGCGTCTTGGGCGGAAGACCAGGCTAGAGGCAGTCGCGCCCCTCATCGCCGGACCGGGTGAGTTTTTCTGCATACATTTGTCCCCTTGTATCTACTGTTCATTTTCTTGA
>JADLZK010004817.1:0-160474 GCA_015847255.1 Hyparrhenia diplandra
GGTGAGGCTAGTGGGTGCAATAGGTGCACAAGGAAGGTTAAAGCCGGGTGGTGCGGCCAATTTGGGCTGTGGAGGTGTGGCAAAGAATCCTCGCGACAATTTGGTGTACCGCACTCTCTCTCGATACTCTCCTTCCCTTTTGTGTCTTCTTGGCGTGCGGGCCTATAAGCGCCATTAAATCCCTAAATTCTAATTATTTGTTTTGGAGATAATGACCACATAATTGGTGAATTAATGAGATTTATCAAGATGACATGAAGTTATTAAATATGGAGGATAATGTATACAACACATATCATATTATAACGAGGGGCTTGTGGTGCTGCGTGATGATGCGGATGGCGCCGTCGCCTTGTCTTGTCGATTGTCGTGTGGGAGGCTCGTGACCACGAGGAAGCCTAGGCACGTTGATGGATAGTCGACCCCACTACGCTCCATAGCGAGACCAATGACAATGAGGATGGCATGCGCCACTATGCTTCAAACTTGCCTTAGCCGTGTATTGTTTTCATTGAATAGAAATGACCTTGCTTGGAGGTTCTTACCTCCCTCTTTTTAACCATCGTTGAAAGATCTTTTTCAATCAACCCGAAAATGCAGACCTCGGCATGAGGCCGTTGGGGTCCTTCATCCAAAAGGCTGCTCACCAAGGGACCTGCAGATGGAGCCGCCAGCGGGGGCTTGCGTGGGCCTTCCATAGGCCTCTCATGTGAAGCGACTCTTTGGTAGGTGTGAATTTGAGAAGTTTCTTTGTATAAGCCGTCAAATTTGATTAGCTTGATATGGCACATGGTGAACGAGCACGCTTCTATAAACTCTCTTTTGACACGTGCCCGCCGTTAGCTCGTTAAATCTTGCGTCCCGAGATCGAGATGGAGAAACACAAGAAATAACCTCGGTAAATTATTGTTAAATTTCGATGCGGTATGAGAGCAATAAAATTGAGAGTCGGAAGTGGACAATGTGTAATTATGTTTCCCACCTTTTTTTGTGTTTTTGAGGAAATTTAGAATTTTTAATGAAAAGATAAAAAATGATACTTTGGACATAATATAAATTGCAAATGTATATATATCCATCCATGTTTTATTAAGATAGTTTGACAAGGCGACAAGCCATCCTTTTGAATGACTAGGTGGCACCTAAACGAATACGAAGCAAAAAAAGTAGAAAAAACATTAAAAGAAAAAAAAACCATGAAAAGCCCAAGCCTAGAGACCACCGAGCAGCAAACTTATAACCTGCCGCCTCTCGCCCCCTCTCGCTCTCCGACGAGGCAACAACTGGTGGGCCGCCGCCGCCGTGCTGCTGCTGCTTCTATCAGGTGCCGCCTCTCTCTGCCCCCCTCCGTTGACATCTGCAGCCGGCACCCGCCTCTCCTCCGGTACTCCCTGCCGCTTCCCCTCCCCCTTCTTCCATGCGGCCCCTTGCAGATCTCGCTCCACTCTATGCAGATCGAGGCTGTTGGCCTGCTGCTGCTCCTCTCACATCACCAATTCTGCAGTTGGCCGGTGAGGGAAGCTGCCATGGCCAGGAGCCGATGGTGCGGAGATGGGATTTTGTTCGTGGCGATAAAGGGACGCCTAGGCGCGACTTGAAAACCATAATATCATACATGGGATCCCATCATACACTTATCAAACATATACTCATTTTTTTCTCAAAATGGTGGGTATTCCTGGGAATACCCATGCAACCAACTGGATCCGCCCATGATAGCAAAGAACTTTTGTACTACTGAATTTTCCATCCATGATGTGAGATGATATGATACACACAGGAGATGATGAATCAAGATCAGCCTTCTAAGGAAGATTGGTGTGGGCGAATTTGGAATGGGATGGACTTGCTCCAGGATGCCACTGAAAACAAGCATGTCCTCCTACTGGACTACAAGGGTATGGTCATGCCTTCTCTTATTCATTCAGTCTTCATCTCTTATTACATTTCTGAAAAACATCCTCGTCTATATTTACCTATTATGATCAATACGATCCTAGTATCATTTATTTATCGATCTTTCAATTGCCAGCATTGACACACTTCTTGGAGGCGGCCTGCGCCAAGGTCAGCTGACAGAGGTTACTGGACCATCATCTTCTGGTAAAACACAGGTGAGAAGACGAGTCATGTTTTTATATACACTTAAAATGCTTATGGTTACTGCTTTGGGATGATTGTATTGGAACTAGAATGGGATAAATCATAATCACATTCTTTTCTGTTGCATATATATACCATTTCAGGTCTGTCTACATTATGCTTCACATGTTGCATTGAAGCATATGGGTGTGGTTATGTACTTGGATACTAGTAATTCCTTCTCTCAAGTCGCATTGCCGCCATAATTGATGGAACTAACGACCTATCTGATCAAAGAGGTAGACAGTCACCCATATGTCTAGCCTGCTCTTACCTTTTGTCATTCTTTGAGTTCTCATAATTTATTTTAATTCTTATGGTGCAAATAGAAATTTATTCCAGCAGTTTGCCAGCAAAAGCTTTACCATATGTTGTATATATAGCTTAAGATCTACAAACAACCAGGTTTTGACTTGTCACGTAAGGAGAGGCTCAAGACTACGATGAGAAGCATCATCTCTGCAGTCTGTGTTTGATATTTTTGGTATGTTTGAAGTATTACATCAACTTGAAGTATCTCTACTGAATGACAAAGCAATGCAGAATGAAGCCTTCCTTATGGTTTCAGATTTCTTGTCAAATACTTCTGTGACATGGCACATGTACAGGTAAATAGTGGTGGTAGGAAAATTTGCTTACTTATCATTGACTCGATATCATCCTTACTTGCTCCCATCATTGGTGGCAAGTATCCCACAAGGTACTGCCTCCATAGCCTTGTCTACAATTCCTCCCCCACCCCTCAGACTTTATGCAGGAATATCAAGAGGTTGAGATAAATTAGATATGATTGTGTGAGTCAGGAACTGAACCGAATTGGTGCTTATGCAAGATAGATTATGAATTTAGTATAAAATTAATAATAATGTCTATGATGCAACTGCTAATTTATAATCTCAGCTGTTCATAAATTGAATTTCCCTAAGTTAAGTTCTAAACAATAGTCTCTGGGATATTGCTTCCTAAGAGGAAGGTGTCCTTAATTCATAGCTTTTGTTTCTTTTCTCTGAACCTGTATTAATAAACTGACAGGGCGGTCGATGATGATATCAGTGGCGATGATTCTAAAGAAGTTAGCCTATGAGCATAATCTATCTGTTCTGGTAATTTTTTTTGAACCCCAGTTTTTAGTAAGCATTCATGGAATACTAATTGCATGCTCTGGGATGAGCATGTTTGGAGCAAGTGAGATTAGTTAACTTGGTATAGCACCACCTTGGTTTGGAGTTTGAGATTAGTTAACTTGGTATATTAATAGGCTTAGAATTTGAGTGTTTTCTTTTTTCACTAAGATGTTTCTTTTTTTGAAAAAAAAACTACCTATCGTTTTGATTTTGGTCATGGGGATAATATATGTATTCAATTTCTTTGTCAGATTCATTTGTGCAACTATGCAAATGTTCACTCAGCAGTACTGTTTACATGCATGGAGAGAATAAGAACTGTAATATCGTGGTGATTATCTTGATGATGCTGAATAATATAGTACCTGAATTTTCATGCTGAAGATTGTTCGATCCTATTCGACAGGCTGAATCTGTATGGTGTTTGGTCTTGAATTTGCAACTCATGCATTAAACAAAACACACTAAAAAGAGGTTAAGTACGGTTTGTTGAAACTTAAAAAGAGATGACCACGAAACAATTACTATGGACTCACCATAGTTAGTTTCTGTAATTTGCACCTGCATAACACCACAAGGCTCCTTTCTCTAAAATGGTCCTAGTTACCAGCAACAAATTCGTTCCGTTAAAAAGCACTCACTATGATGTTTCCAAATTTGTGAAGCAACTACAATAATCAAATAATTGAGCCCATTCCTCAATTGCTTGTCAATTTGTTTAAAATCTTGGCGCCACCATGAGGAGGAGAAAGCTGTAGAAGTTCATCTCCTGTTGCAGACCCAGACACTGGAGAATGATAAACCATGCTTGCCTAGAAGACTCATGAAATTTGCAAGTGCTGCATGGTCTCATCCCTTTGATTGCTCAATGCTTGGCAGTTGGTGTGTGGTAGTCACATTTGGCAAGCCTATCTGCTTTCCAACTGTGACTGCGAATGGCCAAGAATTTGCAGCGCAAAAGTTGCCCAAGATTTCTAAATACGGCTTCCATGGAGCAAACCTAATTGTGCCCACAAAAGATAGGCGTTATAGCCTACTTTTCGAGGAGCAGCAACCAGATTTTGCCAATTTCCATATATGGTCTTGTCATGCATGTCTCTGCTAATGTACTTCATGGGACTGGGAGTCGAGCCACAAAAATTATGTAGCAGGCTCTTTTTTTTTCTCCCACTCCATTTTCTCTGGTCTGAAGTCTGAACTAGCTACCAATTAGCTCCAAGTATTTTTAGAGTATTAGTTCCAAGTATTTGAGTGAGGAAGGTTCAAGGATGGACAGGTTTTTTCCCCCCTTCGTTCTTCACTATTTTCTTGTAATAAGGTACCAATGACCTGAAAATGGTGAACATCCCGACTACGAGAACGTTTATTCTTCCATCTAATCAGCTGTTTAGGATGTAGCATCACTGCATAGTTGGTGACTCAACAATACCACATACCACCTTTGTTTTAGCATTTGAAATGGAAGTTTATGTTACTGCTTTGGCTTCCTGTAGGCATTCATAAACTATATGCCTTAAACAATTGATTTTACAAATTTCTATAAATCAGACAGCAAACAGTTATTTGGGTGGATACTGCCAAGTCTGAAACGAAAAAGGTTTTCTTAAGTTCATTCATTGAGTTACTCTCTTGCATCAAAACCAGGTAACCAATCATACAGTTTCAGCTGGCAATGGAGCTGTTAAGCCTGCTCTTGGTGAGAGAGCTGGAAAGCTGTTCCACATGTCCGCCTGATGATATCTCGTGAACATGGTAGTAATGTCTGCACAGCGACTGTGCTGAAGCACACACTACTGGTATTTCCTTTGGAAATTGATTATACTTCTAGTTTTCATTGCAACAGCAGTAATACTTGTTATTGAAGTAGAACTTGCATGGGAACTAATAAATCAGCAGTACCGTTTTGTTTGTAAACAGATAAATTGTCAGGGTGCTGAAACACACACTATGGGTATTTTTCCTGGCTATTTGGTTATACCTTTAGCTTTCATTGCCACAGCAGGCATGCTTGTTATCCCTGCAGAACTTTCGTGGATAAACCTGCAGTACCGTTTTGTTAATAAGCAGATAAATTGCCCTTGTCTGATCTTCAGAAGCATTTTCTATATATGTATACCATAGCATTGCATTTGATTACCCTATGTAAAAGTGTGTTATGTGTGTATGCTATATGGTTTGTCCATGCCTCAGAGAGAATTTTATTTTATTCCCCAAGTTTCTGATTTATGCTTCTGGACAGCAACAACAGCAGAAATATGTCATACATTTTGTTCATTTTGAGACAAGAAGCATGTGAAACCAACAGGAAGCATTTAGACTTATTAGTAGCACTTCATTTTGTCATGCCTCGTAATTTCGTAAAAAGAGTGATAGTTATATGCGGGTATGTCAATCTGTTTGGTTATCAACATCTCATCGTATACAGAAGTCAGATCATACTGCATATGGAGCTTGAGATATTCTTGTTGCCATAGTTTTCAATCATTATTTTTCTTCGTGTCTCTGTTCACTCCGTAGCCTTTTACATTGCTTGTTCTCTAACCTTGTTATCGAATTGCAGGCTTCTGGCCGTACTGCAAAATTTGTGGTACCCAGCTAACTTTTAGGGCGAGGTGATGATAGATAATAGATTGGCCGTTAGGACTGAGACGATTGGTGATTCATGCCCTAACACAGTGTATTTCTCTTTTTTTTTTTTTTGGTTGTACATATATATATATGCCCCATGAGATATTCTTGTTGGAGACTTGGAGCACTCCCTTGCATTTTTTATTTTCCTTTTGCAACAAATGGTAAATTTAACTTGTCTTACGAGAAAATATAGCTTATTTCGTCGGCACTTTTTTTGCATGGTTACCTTCATTTTCGAGCCCTTTTTTTTTTTTTTTTCTGGTCTGTCATCACCATTTGTAGTGGGAAACCAAGCGAAGGACCTATATAAATTTAATTTACTGGCGAAGGACCTATATAAATTTAATTTACTTGGTAAACGCGTCTTACGTTAAGTTTGACCAGTTACAATTACAAAGCCACAAAGGACAGCATGAACTTTGTTACATATCAAAGGCACGTCGGCATCATCCAAACCGACAAGGCAAAAACACATCATGGAGCACAGAAAACTTGAATAAATGAAGAAATGCAACTCTTACACCTCTTGCACTATAGAATGTACAAGTCCAGCTCTATCAACATACTTCGAAGAGTAGATTAGTTCCTTCAGATAGAATCACTATCAAGTTAAAAATGTATATAGACCCGAACGCATATACTCGCCTCCAAAACCCGGACTTAAAGGTGAGGGCTATGGCTTTTGAACGGCAGGACACAAGAGTAAGTGACATACTTAACACTATCTATAAGAACGACAACAAAGATGCGGGACAACGATTTTGATGAGATCCTCCCTTCAACATCCCCATCACCAGCCTCTCTGGGATCAGCCAGCACTGAGACCACCACCGATGAAACAGGCTTCGTACTGCCAAAACTCTCATTCTTCGGTGATGTTTTTGAGGTGCTCGGTGTCATTGGATGTTGAACCTCTTAAAGGAATGGCCTCAGAGTATGAAATCCTTCTGTTCTTCACCGTGTGAGGACGACCAGAGGGAAGATTTTGAGCAAAAATTCTGTGATGAGTTTGACATGGCATTGGAGTAGGCAGGAATGATGCCATTTGCATGAGCAGATGATGGAGATACATCAAACTGGAAAACTTCAGTGCACATTCCTGAGCTCAGCAAGGGACCTGAAACCAAGTGGATGAGCAATACACAGCAGTAAGCAAAGGAATAACATCCACAGTTAGAGCAGTAACTTAACAGTTACAAATGAATGAATAAAATAAAAATTATTGTAAGGAAACACGAAGAATCAAACCTTTTGCATTACAGAAACAAAGCATGTATGATTACTTACAACTGAATTATCCAGAAACACCTATATCCTAACTATGAGTGCAGCTATATGCACAGTATTCATGCATGTTAACACACTATACAATTAACTTAAATAGTGACAACTATCGGCCTGACCTACTAACACTCCACATGGTATGATGGTAGCTACTTTGTAAGTGGCCTACAAGCCCAAAGAAGGATTTCTCTAGTATTGCAGGAAGATATACAAACATATATATGCAAATATGTTCTGTTCAGTCATGTCTCTTTGTGTTCCCATTTTCGATTGAGGCTTCATTACTTTGAGTTAGTTAGTCTACTTGCTAATATTGAAAGCATGCTTCAAGTAGTTACTGATATTGATATTCATATCTCATTTACTGGTATAAATTACTACAGAAAGCATCAGGGCAATACATAATTACGTATGTAGGTCATTCAAAACACAACAAAATATTAAACTGTGCAAAGTATGCAAAATTCAGTCTTACCAGACATTGCTTCACTAAACCACTGTGGGAGCAATCCATCATCCTCCCTATACACATTTCCATCTGCAGGAGCCAAAGCCATCAGTTCATTTTTCATTACTCCTTTGGTTGATTCCATAACCTCTCCAGCTTTCAATGGAGTCACATAGCCAGGAATTGCCAAGCTAGTCTCTTCCTTCTTTTGGTTTTGAGTACTCTTCCCATCATAGCTAGACAACTGCAATGAAGCTTTCTCACTAGCAACAATCGATCTAATAACAAGGTTCCCATTAATCTTAACATGCTTCCCATTCTTCGTAGATACAATAGCGCTGGGAGCGTCTCACTGGCACTCTGAGGCAGCTTTGGGTCGCTACCATCCGAGACATTATCACGAGGCCCCTCAACAGCCAGCACCCTCCCATGATGAGATGGACCGAATGCAGCACCTTCTCCAGCATCAACAGAGTCATACATCCGATTTACTGCAGGAATCAAACACCCACAAAGCATGGCGAGGCAAATCAACCCCAGGAGGCTAACACTTGCAACCTTCTTGGTCTTCCTAGCCTTCTTGGCCGGTGGCTCAGCTGCAGCAGGTGGAGGCGGCTGGGGTTTCAGCCGAGGAATTGGCACGAGCGGTACCTGCGATCCACGCATGGGATACGCCGGGTGCATCCACGGCATCGGCAAAGGGTACATCGCGGGGTACATCGGCATCGGCGGAGGCGGCGCGGCTCCGGCGGCGCCACCCAGCTGGTGCTTGAGAGCGGCGTTCTCGGCGGTGACGCAGGAGATCCTGGCGGAGAGGTCAGCGATGGTGGCCTGCATGGCCTTCACCTTACCTTCCAGCTCCTCCACGTACAGCTTCTTCCTCTGCCGCGACAGGTGCGCGCTCTCCCGGTTGCGTACGAGCCGCGCGCGCCGCTTTCGCTTCGTCCTCCTCCCCTTCCCCTTGCCGCTGCCATCCGTGCCGCTCGCACTCCTCGAAGACGACTCCGAGGAGTCCTCGTTCCTCAGCCCACCGCCGTCCCCGCCGGCGCCGGAAGAGGAGGACCCCGCTCCGGAGACCCGGCCGAGGAGGACGAGGTCGCGAGCGGCGGCGGCTGCTGCGAGTTGCCCGTCCGACGCGAAGAGGTCGAGGTCGAAGTCCACGTCCAGGTCCAGATCCTCCAGATCAAAGTCCTCGAACGCAAAGCTGTCGCCGTCGACGGGCGCCTGGAATTCGGGGAAGGGGAGGTCCGCGAAGGGGTCCGGAGCCAGGAGGGCCGGCTCCGCCATGGCCTTCCCTTAGCCGATCTGGTCACGGCCGGCGTACGCGGATACAGCCACCCCGCGGAGGAGGCTGATGGTTGAGTCTCTCAGGATCGCGCTCGGCGACGACGCGGTTGCGGAGGCGTGCAGGGTTTGCCACAAAAAGTGGGTGGTGGGGGGCCGAGAGGGTTCGGTCGTCGGAATCGGTGGACGGTGGGGTTAATTGGTCGCCGTGTTGGAGACGAAGCCGCCGCCGTGCGTGGCGGTGTGGCGGAGCTGGACGCCTCTGGAACCTTCGATGGGCCTTTACAATGGGCCTTTAGAATGGGCCTTAGTGCATACAGGCTAGAAGTTGGGCCGTATTTTGAAATGGGCTGAAACTGCTGCGTGTAGGGTACTAGTAAGCGACAGATTGAGGAGGAAGGCCCAGGTGAAACCGGCATGGCGACGGTCGCAGCTCGCCGCCTCCTCCAGCCGCGATGGGTGGCCGGCGGGCGGTGCCGGCTGCTGGGCACGGCGGCGGAGGGCTCCCGGTGGGGAGAGCGCGCGAGAAGGGGAGGTGGATCCGGCGAAGCGATCTACGTGAAGAAGCCGGCGGCGGCCGCGGCCGTGACGACGAGGGACGAGACGTCGGTGGCGATGCCGACGTCGTTCATGACGGGGTCGGTGGTCGGGAAGCGCTTCTACCGCGACGCCACCGTCCGGCGCGCCGATGACGGCAACGGGTGGACCGTGATGCTTGACTACCGCACACTCAAGTCGCCGGCCAAGCGGCCGCTCAAGCTGCCCCTCTCGCGCGCTCGCCATGGCCATCGCCGCCGAGTGGGAGTACCAGGTCCTCATCCCATCCCTTCCTTTCTTCTGCTGTATTCTTGAAATGGTCCGACAACATTAGGTTACTTTAGTGCAATGGAAAACTCTACAGGCCTCAAATTTCGTGTTGACTTAGTGACTTATGCATGCATATTTGCAAGTAATTTCAAATGGTTTGGATCCAAAAAGTATCTGATTAGCGCCGCCCTGTTTGGTTCCTTTGGACTAGGGATTAGAGATAAATTTTAGTCTCATTTTAGTCCCTAAATTACCAAACAAGAGAACTAGAGACTATTAGTCTCATTTTAGTCCCTAGTCCAATAGACTCTTGGGAGGGGCTAGAGACTAATTTTTAGTCCCTATTAGTCTCTAGTCCCTAGTCCCTCTAACCAAACATGCCAACTCATCCTGATCTAGCTTAGTAGTTAGTTCATCACGGAGCAGTAGTGAATTAATCCAGAGTTCTGCCACCATTAGTAGCTTAGTAG
Source organism: Hyparrhenia diplandra (assembly GCA_015847255.1). Classification (NCBI taxonomy): domain Eukaryota; kingdom Viridiplantae; phylum Streptophyta; class Magnoliopsida; order Poales; family Poaceae; genus Hyparrhenia; species Hyparrhenia diplandra. The sequence goes on from JADLZK010004817.1 coordinate 10,191, forward strand.
TTAATTCATCCCATATCAGGCTGTTTATCTTAGGCCCTATTTGATTCCTTTGGGACTAGAGACTAGGGACTAAATTTTAGTCCCATTTAGTCCCTAAATTTCCAAACAAGAGGACTTGGGACTAATTTTTAGTCCCATTTAGTCCCTAGTTCAATAGACTCTTGGGAGGGGCTAGGGACTAATTTTTAGTCCCTATTAGTCTCTAGTCCCTAGTCCCTAGAACCAAACACCCCTTATTCTCCAGGGGCGTTGGAGAATGATCTATTTTGATGATTTCTCCAGGTGTCGAATCCTGGAGAGGACTATGCATATTTGCAAGAACTTCAAATGATTGTGATGCAGCTTTCTAGTTAGCGCCTTTCACTAGACCGTAATCTCGAGGTTAAGTCATCCAGGCCTGTAGTGAAGTATGAGCACAACAGCATTCTCCTAGTATTCCTCGTCTCATGTGTAATCTAGGTTGTTATTACTCTATCTGGTAGGTTTGAAATGTTAATGTGTACACTCAAATTGGACAGGTTTGCTGGCAGACACTGCTATTTGTTCCTTTTGTTTCCTCTGTGTAAGGCTAGAGTAGATTAACTAAAAAAGATTTATCAAAATTGAAGAATGTAAAATGAGTAATCTGAAATTTGATACTGGAGGTTCTTCCATCTAGGCAGGATATCTAGTTCATGGACTTATACAGACAATATAACATTTGGTTTTATCTGTTTGTTTCTTATATCTACAGCATAAGTTGGTTATAATATTATAATTTATCGATTTCAACTCCTCCAACAGAAACCTAGGCATCAATGCAAAACAATTAAATAAACACTACTGGAGGACATCACCACAAAAGGTCTTTCTTGCTTACTGCAATGGCTGAACATAACAAAGCATTTTTTACTCCTGTATATATTTATATGAAGCTTTCACCTGATAAGAAATCAATTTCATCTTTTATGTGTTTCTGTTTGCATCATGATTTTGTCATCCCACTGTGGTATGTTGGTGCCTAGAGCTATGAATTTTGTGTATGTTTGAGTTATGCCATGAGTCTGCGACATGTGCCCACTAATAATTGACCAGAGATGTTGCAGCAAGTGGCTCATGTACCACCTTGCATTTTTATATCTGAATTTTTATCATCTTATTTGCAGATGTTATCTTTCATTTATCTCCTTAATTTCCTATGCAATAAATACTTATCCTGAATATCTTATCATGATAGGAATCAGATGGAATTCGACCTTTCACAATGCCTCTCATGAAGCTTGCTTGCACTGCATTGGAGAGAGTTCCTTTGACACGTAAAAAAGTGATTGATAATTTGATGAAGAAATTTCATCAAGATTTGGTATTTTGTCGCTCACCTGCTGATAGTGAACTGACCATTGGAGTTCATCGTAAGTTGTGTTCCCGTGACTTTGTGTGATAAATGAGGTTCATATGTACCAATATTGTTTTAAATGAGGTTCATATCACTGTTTGGTTCAATTCTTATGCTTCCTGAATTTCTATCTGTAGAAAAGCAGAAGGAGAAAATTGATCCTATTCTGGAGTGGGTAGCCACTGAATTTGGGTTCAAACCCGTTGTCTACAACAACCTTCTTTGGGGGAAAGCAAGATGAGGGCCTTGCTAAAGCTGTAGAAACTGTTCTGAAGAACGCGAACTGACTGTGAGTTGGCTTCCATTGATGCTATGGCTGCAGCAGCCCATTCCCTGGTGATCCCTCTTGCAATATTTAGGGAAAGGTTGAGTATTGAGGAGGCCATCGAGTTGATCAGGCTAGAAGAAGACCACCAGGTGTTTATCCCGCAGCCTATCATGTTCCTTTGCTGTTTAGAATCATTTGTCCCGTATTTCATCTTAAGGTTTTTTGAATTCACACAGGTTGATCGATGGGGCTTGGTAGAAGGAGGTCATGACGTTGATATCGCCGATCTTAAAGTGCAGATGTCCTCAGCTGCTGTATTTCTTGGACTTACACGGGGACTGTAAATCATCCCGTTTCTAATCTATATGTTGGTTAGTTGTTGTTTATTTTCAAGACTCAGAGTTGTAGAAAATAATTGCCGCAGAAGGTCGATAGCAAACAAAGTATATGTATTCAGCAATCAGCAGTTCAATGTTTGATTTCGGATCGAGTTGAGAAAATGTTGTTAAGGTGTGAACTAGTGAGCCTAGCATTCCTTTGGCTTTGTACTGGTAAATGCTGTCAGGGAACTAATTTTGCAGTGGCAATCCTGAGTCGATATATCTACTTTTAGCATCTTCTTATCGTTCATTTTTAGCCATGCTGCAATTTGCTGGTAAATGGTAACAAATAGTGCTGCTGGGTATACTATTGGTCAGTCTTCTGACATATCTTTCTTTTGTTTGTATTTTTGTTTTGCTCGAAGGGAAGGTTATAAGATGTGCCGAGTGGCATCATATTATAGATCTAGTAGATTAGATCAAAGCTAAACTCCATCCGTCCAAAATAAATATTATCCTAAATTGGAGCTAAGTAATTTTGTTTTTTAGTTTGACTTGTGTTTATAGAAAATAGGATCAACATTTTTGTTAAGTTTGATTGTGTTTAAAGAAAATATACTATCAACATTTGTGGCTTCAAAGAAATCTATTATGAGGTATAAATTGACTCCTCATTAAGGGAGAATAACATAAAAGTCACTCATGAATATCTGACTTTGCATTGCTATATAGTCAGCGAGCTAGAGGATCGAGCTACCCATTTACACATGACTTCAAAGGTGAGTTTGGACAGCTGCACAGAGGTTACGTGGACCTCACACACTGCTCTATCCGTGATCATCCGTCCTAATATAAATACACATCTCCCATCTAATTCTAAATTTAATTAGATTTATACACAATATAAATCAATAATACCAATACTTTGGCACTCAAATAGATTAAGCATGAAAATATATGTCATGATTAATTAAATCTAAAAGATGCGTATTTAATATTATAAATATGAGTAGTTTGATTCCTGCATGAAAATATGAGTAGTTCGTATTAATTAGATTTAGCATGATAATATATGTCATGAAATACATGTTGATAGCAACATCAGTGATACTGTCTTGTTTCACAACCTCAAGCTGAGGACACCCCATCATAGGTTACACATGCGAAATTTTCGTTATGTGGTTCTACTTCTAGTCTTCTACCCACGATTTATAGAAAATACCATTAATTTCTGTATCTTTAAATAAATCTCTTTGTATAAATATTTAAAGACCGAGAAAGTGACTGAGCGAGTACAACTTTCTATCACCCATCGCAGGCTACCTATCAATTCTCCTCCTCCCTATGGTTCTACAACTCTCTCAGCCTTTTTACATTTGAAAGTTTTTTCGCTAATCGTTGTCTGGCGGTTACTTCTGCGGTTCGTCAATTGAGACAGTAACAAGCGATGTCGAAAGCCATGCAATGGGTTGTAAAGAAGTCTAGAAAACTGCCCCATATTTCAATAGCCATAACTAACACACCCGCCCCTGTTAGCCTAATATATACCATAATCTGCCCCAATTGAAGTCGCGACATAATATGATATGTGACTAACGCACGGATCTACGAAAACTGCCCCTCAACCCGCCTTTACCCATATTTCAAGAGCCAGTTCCACAGTTTGCCATTTGGGTTTGGTATTCCCATATTTTGTCAAAAAGCTCAAAATTGATACTCTGGCAGTTTGGCATTCATGTTTGGCATTTGCGGAGAGTTGGCAAATCCGGCCTTCATGCGGCGTAAAATGTAAAAATGCGCTACGGCGTTGGCATTCGGCGGCGCATCATCGTACTTATTAGAAGAGGTGGAAGGGCATGAACAAAATTTTGTCTCTCGAGTTCACGATATAAGTTAGATCTAAGTTGGACAAGTGAATTATGCCAAACTGTTGGAGCGATCTTTTTTTTACTTGGCATTTGGATTTGGAGTTGGCAAATAAGGACAATTGACAAACCATAAATGGGGAACTGTTGGAGTTGCTCTAACACCTGCCCCGACCCACCTCGTCAGTCTAATATATAACCTAACACCCGACCGAAGTCACGACCGAAGATGATGATATGCGACTGGCGTACCCGATCTAAGACTTCGTGTCGTAATCGTCAGCCCCCACCCCAACCCCGTTTCATAGTGTCACATGTTTCCACATATCCAATAGTAACAATATTAAAACCCTAAAAACCAGTCAAGCCTCACCCCATTAGCAGGAGTAAGCACCTTCCACGTTGTTGTGCATGACCATAGCCTTTTTTAATCGAGAAAACTGCCCCAAGGTCCATGCTGCTGCACAGATCGTTGACCAGCAAGGCACCGACCCCCGCGTATCCGGGCTCCTTCGCCGAGATCCGCACGCAAAAGCGGTGTGGCACTGCGGGATGGCACTTGCAGCAGCGCCATGCCGTCATGTCATGTGGTTGCCACCGTGCCACGCCAACGTGGACGCCCCAGTCGCCGACGAGCTTCGCGGCCCGTGCACGCGACCGCGACGCGCGCGCCAGTGGTGCCTCTGTCGACGACGCCTACAATTTGCCGCGCCGATCACAGGGGGCATTCCCTCCGCTGTCCGTTGCCGTTTCACACCAACAGTTCCCTCTCGACTCGTCACCTACTGCGCTGCGCGTTATATATCGCGCGCGCGTCGTCCAACCCAGGGCGACACCGATCGAGCTGAGCAGTTCAGAGCCAAGAAACGGATCGAAGGCCATGGCCAGCGACAGCAGCAACCAAGCAGAAGCAGCAGCAGCCAAGCCGAAGGCGCCACCGCTGCCGCTGTTGGTGCGTCTCCAGCTGGCCGGGCTGACAGTGGCCATCGACGCCGTGGAGCGCAGCGACGGGACGGTGAACCGCTGCCTGTACGGCGTGATCGACCGGCTCCTGAGCGCGCGCGCCAACCCACGGCCGGACGCGTCCGGGGTCCGGTCCTACGACTTCACCATGGACGCGTCCCGCGGCATCTGGGCGCGCGTCTTCGCCCCGGCCACGGCGGACCGCCCGCTCCCCGTCGTCGTCTACTTCCACGGCGGCGGCTTCGCGCTCTTCTCCCCGGCCATCGGGCCCTTCAACGGCGTGTGCCAACGCCTCTGCGCCACGATCGGCGCCGTCGTGGTGTCCGTCAACTACCGCCTTGCCCCCGAGCACCGGTGGCCCGCGGCCTACGACGACGGCGTCGACGCGCTCCGGTTCCTCGACGCCCGCGGAGGCGTCCCGGGCCTGGACGACGCGGTGCCCGTCGACCTCGGTAGCTGCTTCCTCGCCGGGGGAGAGCGCGGGCGGCAACATCGTGCACCACGTCGCCAACCGCTGGGCGGCGGCGTGGCAGGCGTCCGCGCGGACGCTGCGCGTCACGGGCATCTTCCCCGTGCAGCCCTACTTCGGCGGCGTGGAGCGCACGCCGTCGGAGCTGGCGCTGGAGGGCGTCGCGCCCGTGGTGAACCTCAAGCGCTCAGACTTCTCCTGGACCGCGTTCCTCCCCGTCGGCGCGACCCGTGACCACCCCGCCGCGCACGTCACCGACGACAACGCCGACCTCGCCGACCTGTTCCCGCCCACCATGGTCATCATTGGCGACTTCGACCCGCTCATGGACTGGCAGAGACGGTACGCCGAGGTGCTGCGCCGGAAGGGAAGGAGGTGCTCGTGGCGGAGTACCCCGGCATGTTCCACGGCTTCTACGGCTTCCCGGAGCTCCCCGAGGCCACCAAGGTGCTGCAGGACATGAAGGCCTTCGTCGACAGCCACAGGACCACGCCCAAACTTGCCGACGCGTGATGCACGGACACCATTCAATCCATTATTCCACTTGTCAACCCCCAATATGAAATTGCTCATGTTTGTCGCGTGTATGACTATTATATATATATATTTATGTAATATTCTGATCGATGTAGCGTTAAAACTCGAGCCAAAACGCTTTATTACCTGTAAAGGTTCGCATGCTGCCATCGCAATCGTTCTTGAGATCGACTTTATTTGAGATGCGTTAGAGATGATCGTGATGGCAAGAACAAGTATCACATGGCGTCGTCCTGTTTTTGCCGGTGCGACGCTATGCAATGGCACGACGTACCTACGTGACCGTCCTTGGTCCTTGCCAATGCAGTATCGATCAGTCAGTACAGATGGTGAGTGTTATCTGGAGAGGAAGAGGATAGATTGCACCGGCAGCCACGTGATCCGCTCCGCCGACAGCAACCCCTCATTGAATTTAGCTAGGTGAGTGAGTAGTTTTTGGTTGGCGACGACCAGCGGGATAAGATCGATTCCATCGGTGTGAGTGTGACCATTCATTGTCGCCGTGGTGTGTCGAAACTTGCTACTCGATCCGTAGACAAATAGGTGTCCCTGCCGAGCGCCGTGCAGGAAGGAGCGCCGAGCGCGCCGCGCAGGCTGTCCCTGCCGTAGAAGGTGCAGCTCATGCTCTTCGGCCTCGACGTCGCCGGCGGCCTCATCGTGACGGCACCATCAACCAGTCTGGCATGCATAGGTGGGGCTTAAGCCCGGGTAGCCCGGCCGCTAGCTCCGTCGCTGCCATCAACCACTCCCGTCTTCAGCCTCTCCGACCGCCATGCCGCGCCGCCAGCACGCACCGGCGTCCGGTCCGTGATGTGGACGTGGTCGGCGTCCGGTGTTGCCAATCTCTACACTTCTAAACCAGAGCCAAGCCTCGGGTAGTGGATATGGCCACGTCACCCGGTAACCCGTTAGCCGTTGGATCTTGCGAGGAAGAAATGTCGACCATCCGATTGCGGGTCGATCGGGTCCCTCACCCGTTTTTTATGACCCAAACCATCGAGAACAGCCGGCGGGCCGTTCGTTTGCCTTCTCTCCTCGCCTCGACTCCGCGCACGGCCCACGCGGCGGCCATCTCGGGCGGGCCGGAGACTCCAGCAGCGCCGCAACCCGTCGCGGGGGAGGTGGCTACCGATGGGGACGCGGCGAACCTGGCCGCTCCTTCCTCCCACTGCCCTTTACAGCTCCACGGCGCACCTAGCACCTCTCGGCGCGGGCGAGGTGCGATTCGGCGGCCCGGCCGCTCGAACCCGACCATCGGGCGCGGGGGGGGCCCAGCTCCGCCTTTGCGACCCGGCGCGGCTGGCGGGTGGGGCGTGGCGGCTCCGGCGACCCCAGAGCGGGCAACAAACGCAGGCCACCCTGGGCCCTGGCACAGCTCCTCCCTCTATCATGCTCTTTCTCAATCAGCAGCGGCAAGGTCCTAGCGCATCAGCGTGCGAGGCCCCGTGCGGCGGCGGGTCAACGGCGACGAAGGCTCCCGTCACGGCGGCCCAAGTGCGAGCAGCCCCCTGCGCGTGCCGGCCCCAGCACGAGCGATCCCCAACGCCACAGCCCACAGCACACAAGTACAGCGGCCTCGCCGCAAGCGAGCCACGGCCGCGGCCGCCTTGGTGGCGAGCTCCACCAGTAAGCCGTCGTTGGAGCTCCGAATCTAGAGAGTTGCATGGGCTGCGCTCCTCCTCAGCTATCCCGTCGCTGGTGAGGGTGCTTTTACATGGACCTCGGACCCACGCCATGGTGAGGGATCCTCATGCGCTCCAGCCCGTAAAGGATGGTCGTGGTCGGCATCAGCCTCAGCTCCGATCAGCAGTGTCCCTCCACCTCCAAGCTCTACGTCTCTTTGCCTGCCTGTGATTATTGTATGAGAGGTAAATTACAATGGCCTATGATTACTAGTATAGTGCCCGTGCTAACGCAACGGCAACATTTAGGTACATGCAAAGTAGAAATCAAGTGTATGCAAACTTAAGTATATTTCATATGAAGAAACATTCCGTGGAATCTTGACAATTCTGTAAGGATCTTCCATATGTAGACTATTATGCTACAACAATCTGCTACGAGCATACCCAAAAAACAATCAGCTAGCTTCGGTCAAAATACAGGTATATAGGTCCCACTCAAAGAACAAGGAAGAAGTATCTGTTTGTAGTACAGAACTGGTCAGCAATGTGGCCGGCCTAGAGACCATCTCAGATCGGTGAGCAAGTAACAATGTTATCAGTTCTTCTCTCTGTTTCTCTAGCTCCTGAAACACCATACACATTAAGGGACTGATGAAAGATGATCTACCAGTGATGGTGTACAGAACGAAAATTATGTCTATGCCATTAGACAATACGCTATCAAAGTGGAGCGATTTTGGCAATATGCTACCCAATAGAAAATATGTGGGCTAGTGTCTGTCAGATTCACTTTGTCAAATAAGAGACATGCAAACAATGAAAATTAACGCAGACCAGATAGTTCCATTAGGAAATTTGAAATTCATCTTTAGTCAAAATTCAGCATTGTCTTCCTTCATTGCCTGCATCATTCTTTGTTAAAAGAATCAGGAAACAACCATACTGTGGATAATCACTAAGCAAGAGCAAATATACTTTTGGGGAGCCGAACACTTTAAGCAAGTGGAGAAATAAAAAAAAAAACTCAAATTGAGCACCTAATATTTTTCAGCAATCTCGTCCACTCAAGAAAACTTGCTTTGTCTCTGAACCAAAATTAAAGCAACATTTGCCAAAGACTTCTACTTCCTTTTTCTTGGATAATATATGAAAAAATAAAGATGGATCCTAAAACAACTGATCCTATAGTAAACTTATCTAAAGTCGTAAATGAACAGGGCAATTCAAAAGGTTCCTGTTGTAATTATAGAATAGTTACTTGTACCAGTAACCCATGTTAATTGATTGTTGGTCAGCAAAAGGAGATTAACTGAAATTCTCACTGCATCACTTAAATGTTCAGATATTAAAACAAGATTCCTCGTGTGGACTTGTTTTTCAAGTTTGACATAAACATCAAAACATACCAATAGTTAGATAACTCCTCGTGTCTCAGGATCATTACAGTCTTAATCAAATAGAAACCAAGCACACATGATCAAACATATGAGAGCCTCAGTTCTGAGAAATAAAACATACCTTGTTTTATGAAGGCGAAACTGTAATTATTTGTTGGCATCCATATTCTTCTGTTTCTAACTGCGAGTGGGCTTGTCTTGTCCCTTTCTAAACAAAACATATAAATTAAAACCAAATTTGCAAGGTTAGTCACGAACATGGCTAAAGTTTATTTAGGATGTGCAGAATGGCAGATTAATTCATGTGGACATACCTCACGGCGGTGGCAACCAAAGAGCCGAGGAGCAATGGGCGCGATCCCGGATCTCTGTAGGGACAAAAACCAACACATAAGATTAAATCAATCAGTCGGCATTCACAACAAGGATATGTAGGGGTGTGTGGAGAATAAATCGGATCATGTCTTTGAAGCAATCGAATCAATCGGGGAAGTGGGGAACCAGAGCACACATTACGGTTGGATGAGGATTCAAAGGCGGTCGAAAAGGACAATAATAACAAAAAATATGAGATGTTAAACCGATTATGCCGCAATTGCGGTCGAAAACGAGCGACCGATTGAACTGCAATTGGCGACTTCGATTCCAGCGATTCCTCTCTCTCCTTTTGGTTGGAATCGCCTTGGCCCGGCCTCCATACTCTCATCGAATCGTCGGCGAATACGCCTACCTTCCTCTTTCGAGCGTGATCCGCCGCCTCAATGGGCCGATCCACGTCGGGTCGTTGGGGTTTGCATGGCGAGATGGGGGAGAGAGGATGGGGGCGGTGGGATGACGGGAAAGGGCTGTCGCGGTCGGCGTCGTGATGCTGCTTTCGGCGCGGCAAGACGGTTCGGCTCGGTGCGAAAGCTGCCGCCGCGACAAGGACGATTTTCAGAGCGGCGTCGTGGGCGCCGGGGCGATTTTGGCGCTCGATGTGTCGCGTTGGAAGCCATTACGTGGAAAGCCATAGAAGGAAGGAATAGAAGGAAGGAAAGGAAAAGGAAGGAGTGCGGCATTTTGGGGAGAAAATTTCGTCGGACGAAGGGACGAAGGAATTACGGATGTTGTAACAGTGACCCATACACTTAATCACGATCGTCCAATCGTGAAAGAGTAAGGAGAGAGAAGATTAAGAAGCAATCTGAGGCGTTTATTTGAAAAGATTTGAGCGTAGAGAAGTTGGTGTATTAGTAGGGTAGACTCATGCTCCATTGCCAATTGCAGATGAAGCCCCATCGCAGCAATGCCACTGTATGTTCGATGAAATGCTCCTGAGACATGAAAAATTTTAATTCACCAAAATTTGGAAGGTTGGCCTTTCTGAAATTCTGTTTTTAGATAAACTTATATAATTACTTCCATTCATTGCTGAAAATTTCCATTCGCTTGAATATGTTAACTTGTGGATTTTCAATCTGAAATCTAGGTGTGCTAATAAAGAACTACTTGGCAAAAGAACTACTTGGCAAGGAACCCACAGAATATATTTACCATCTCTATTAGCCTTTGAGTCAGTTTACCTAATGAAACTTCATTACAGTATACAAATGTTTGCGAAGAGTCTTGAAGAACAAAAATAATATTTGACTCGATTCTCCATTTTTCATCTTTATAAGTTCAATTGAATATACCAGTATCCAACTATGCAAAGCTCCACAGAAATAGATTTCTCTCTCATTTATGTTTTAGAATACCTTGCATAAATAATATAATGGTTAGTTTGCAGTGTTGTTTTAATTTAGTTGTAAAAGGGGTCAACAATATATATATATCTGAATAGTATAACTATACTAAAAAATTTTTACTTCCTCCATATACAAAAAACCAATCTTAGCACCACATAAAACTGGTCAACATTATACATATCTGAAAATGCACCTGGAGGCTGGAGATAGAGCATGTTTTAGTTTTAAGAAATTGTATCTTTTTCCTGGATTTCAGCTGCATAAAATGGACATTCTGCCACCCTTTGTTGCATCTGCTACTGACCAGACTGCCATCTGTTATTGATCTAATCATGGCAATTCCTGGTTAGGTTTATTGCAATTCCATATCAGGGCTGGCACTAAGTCCCATTCCTCTCTACATCCATTGTTTTGTGTATGTGCCGAAAACATGAATTGCTGCAAATGATGCTATTTCTCACCGCAAAGCCATTGCGCCTACATAGAAGGATCAAATGATATCGATTTGTTTATTTCTAGAGCTTTTATTACCTACATTCTTTCTATTTTTTAATTGTCGTACCCTTACAACAACCTGACCATTTTTTTATTCCTACCTCTAAGGAGTGAGGTTAGTTACATTTTCCATTGTTTACAGAATGATGACCCTCAAACCATGTGTCAGGTTCTTGGCTTCATTTGTATGCACATGAATTCTGGTTTTACATGAATCACAGGACACAAGCTTGACTCACAACTAGCAGTAATGTAGATGTCATGCTCTTCTGGTAGTACAAAGTTTAGATTGCAAGAAAGTAAATTGTTTTTTGTCATATCTATTATGCATACTTTTTCACTCACCACTCGTAGAGCATAATTGTTACCTGTGTTAAAATAAGCTGTCAGAGGACAAGTGATTCAGGTTCAAATCCCTAAGATAAATGTTACCATGTATATCTCTTTACGTCCTTTCAAATGCCAAGATTTCAAGAATATCAGAAACAAAAGATATGTGTTACAAAAATATTAATCTTCCAAGCTGCTCCAATCTTTTATATTTTGCATCACTAAATAGATAAAACAACATGTATGCAGTTATTTCTATTTCTACCTATTGGAAACAGCTACTCTCCACAATCCAAACCGATACATGATGCGGCCTGGCCTAACATATAGCCAGTGGCGCGGCAACGCCGCGCTTGGTTTCTAGTAGTTTACTTAAATGAACTTGCTATCCTTAAAAATTTAACGAAACATGAAATTTTACTCTCCAACGAGTTGGGAGTTGCGGCTTATGCGAGACTTTGCAATTGGCAGCGGAGTTACGAGAACTGAGCTTTACATACTGCACAGGATAACAATTTTTGTGTGGTAAGAGGATGTTTGGGACTGCTCGGCTCTTATTTTTCCAGCTTCTGCTCCAAAAATCCACCATGGAGCAGCTCCAACGTGGTGGAGTTTGTGGAACAAACGGTACTTTGTTTGGCACACTGCTTCTACTCCAGCTCTAAGGATGTGTTGTTCACATGTAAATTATCCATTATACCCCTAATTAAAATTGTACTTGATATTTTTTAGAATAATAGAAAAGAAATGATAGAATATTAACGGAGACCATAGTTTAAATACAAATAATTGTCACCAGAGTCGTCACTTGCATACATGCAAGGCTCAATGGTAAAGGCCATTGGTTAGAGGGCTCCCACCAGGGGGTTCAAATCGCGGGTGCGACAATTATATCTGGATTTATCTCGGGATTTTACGGCACTATGCACTATGTATTAAGTGGTAGGCGGCGTCCCCGTCGATAGCGGCGCCCGATGATGACCCGAACTTCAAGATTTGCGGCTCGGTCCCCGAAGGTGCTCATAAGGGTAGGGTTTTGCGTCACGCGTGTGTTCATAGGGGTGAGTGTGCGTGCGTGTTGGCGTCTGCGTTATCTTGTGTAATCTAAAAAAAATGTAGCACCGCGCGGGATTTTTACGGCACTATGTATTAAGTGGTGGCGGCGTCCCCGTCGATGCGCGGCGCCCGGTGATGACTTGAACTTCAAGATTTGCGGCTCGGTCGCCGAAAGTGCTCATAAGGGTAGGGTTTTGCGTCACGTGTGTTCATAGGGGTGAGTGTGCGTGCGTGTTGAGCGTCTGCGTTATGCTGTGTAATCTAAAAAAAAAATGTAGCACACGCACAATATCAAATCACGTTCCTTTTTCTTTGCTGTTGTTGATCGCTTCCTTGCAGGAGTGCCCTGGCCTCTAGTTCGGTGGCCGGTAGAGGTTTTGTTGCCGGTCCAGCGCCTGGCCACTGGCCGGACTCGGCAGTAGAAGTCCAGCCACGGCCACCAAGGGCAACAGGCCACGAGTCGTATGAGGTATCCATGGCGCCGGCGGCCTGCGCTGGCCGGGTCCCCAGTCACAAAAGTTCGATGCGTGAGTGCGAGGGCGTGGTACATGGGACGTGGGCGTTAATTTAAAGTTAGGTTCATAGGGGGTATACTTCTTGAATGATGGTTGAAAACACGGGCGTGAACCAACTATTTTTGGTACGATAGCTTGGTACAATCCTCGTTCTTAAGTGAACTATACGATTATAATAATCATGTAATTAGATTTGTGTACATATGTTGTGCGAATATAAAATTAAATCAAGAATCAATTGATGTGGTCAAACTCCTAAAATCTCAAATATGACCCACTTAACTTAAGACTCATTTGTTCCATAATACCTTGATCTTCCATTTACCATCATAATACACATGTCCCATATTAGCGGCCTAGGCGTGCTTCTACGACAACGAAGGCAAGCACGAAACACCACCACGCCGCGCGCCGCTCACCTACGCGTACCCAATCGCCGTCCCTTGACCTGCGAGGAAACATCCCGGGCATTGTTCGTCTCACGCTCCACGTCGTTCCGTTCCCGATCCGAAGCGAAAGTTCCCCGCACGCGGATCGCTGTGTACCACGTTCCTCGTATTGGGCGCGGGTCTGGCGGAAGAGTCACGCGTTGTTAGCCTTCACTCATGGACTGGAGATGAAAGCTGGTAATGAATGGTAAAGTGGGTAAGTGAAACAACTCCATGTGTGAGTACACAACTCTAAAACTGGAGTACCCGAGGTGCTTCTAGGAAAAACGTGGAGTTGGCCTCCAAACTCCACCTTTTTTCTTCGGACGGAGTTCGTGGAGCTTAACGTGTTTGGCACCATAGAGCTGGGCGGAGCTGAGAAATGTCTGCTTTATTACTCCAGTGTTAGTACTGTCATTTTTCTGATCTATTAGTGGGAATTCAGTATTGTGTATTATGGTTGTTTTTAATACTCATAAATGCATGTGTTTATATTCTCTTTAGTCATTTGGTCATTGTAATTTTAGTCTTAGATCGATGTAAAAATTTTTTTGATACTTTTGCACTAGTTCTACTTAATCATTTGTATTGTTGTGTGTTGATTATTATTTTGATCATTAGATTTTATTGTCTTCTATTTGGACCATTAGATTTTCAGTTAGAAAATCTGGTTGTTGGATTGTCTGAAAACAACCGGGTAGGCACGTTCATTGAATTCGGTTAGGTGAGTGAGTAGTTTTGGTTGTCGCCTTTGCGGTTGACGACGACCAGTAGCATAAGAGTAAGATCGATGTCATGTGACCATTCATTGTTGCCGTGAGTGTGAAGATACGAAACTTGCTACTCCGTAGACATACTCATGTCCTGCCAGTAGATTTCACCAACGTGCTACCATCCCAGGAGCGAGAGCTAGCAGCAAGATGGAAGCAGGCGCCGGCACCGGCACCGGGGAAGGAGCGCCGAGCGCGCCGCGCAAGCCGTCCCCTGCCATGGAAGGTGCGGCTCCAGCTCTTCGCCCTCAACGTGGTCGGCGGCCTCTCGATGCGTCGCGACGGCACCATCAACCGCTCCGTCTTCAGCCTCTTCGACCGCCGTGCCCGCGCCAGCTCAACTCCCCGGACGCGCACGGCATCCGGTCCACCGACGTGGACGTGGACGCGTCGCGCGGCCTGTGGTGCGCGTGTTCTCGCCGTCGGAGGCAGCCACGTCCCCGCCCCCGTCGTGGTCTACTTCCACGGCGGCGCATTCGCGCTGCTCTCCGCGGCGTCGGTCGCCTACGACGCCATGTGCCGCCGATTCTGCCGCGAGCTGGGCGCCGTCATCGTGTCCGTCGACTACCGCCTCGCCCCCGAGCACCGCTGCCCCGCCGCGTACGACGACGGCGTCGACGTGCTCCGGCACCTCGCGAACGCCGGGCTACCCGACGGCGTCGCCGTCCCGGTCGACCTGTCCCGCTGCTTCCTCGCCGGGGACAGCGCCGGCGCCAACATCGCCCACCATGTGGCGCAGCGCTGGACGACGGCCGGCGTAGCGTCTTCCTCGTCGTCCGCGCTGCGTTCCAGCACCATCCGCCTCGCGGGCGTCGTCCTGGTGCAGCCGTACTTCGGCGGCGAAGAGAGGGACGGACGCGGAGGTCAGGCTGGACGGGAAGGTGCCGGTGGTGACCGTGCGGGGCTCGGACTGGATGTGGCGGGCGTTCCTGCCGGAGGGCGCCGACCGGAACCACCCCCGCAGCCCACGTGACCGACGAGAACGCCGACCTGGCGGACGGGTTTCCGCCGGCGATGGTGGCGATCGGCGGCCTCGACCCGCTGCAGGATTGGCAGAGGCGGTACGCTGACGTGCTGTGGCGGAAGGGAAGGCGGTGCGGGTTGTGGAGTTCCAGGAGGCCATTCACACGTTCTTCTTGTTCCCCGAGCTCCCCGACTACGCTAGGCTCGTGGAGGCGATGAAGGCGTTCATTAACGACAGCAACGCATCTGACTCGGCTGCTTGAATGTGGCTGATCATCAACAGTGGTCCCAGCGGAAGCAACGTGGATTTACGTGGCCCGTGCAAAGATTTTTGTTTCCTACGTATTGGTCCCGGCAGAAGCAACGAGTATACTTTCGTTAGTTTGTGTATATGGTATCCACATCGATACAAACTCTGTACTGTACAATTGTCAGTTCTTGGCTTCAAATTATTGCACAATTCAGTTCTTGGCTTAAAATTAGTGTACAAGTGTCAATTATTATTCTCTTAAAACTATCGTCGTCTCTCTCTTCTTCCTTTTATGTGTGTGGACCTATGCGGTAGGTTTTAGCGATACACTAACTTTTTATTTAGGTGTTTTTTCTGACGTATAGAAATGAGATTACTATTTTTTTCTGTACTTTGGATTTTGGTATTTACTAACTATATAATTTATATATGGGTAACTTTGTAGATTTTTTTACTCTAGGATTCACTTTGAGATCAACTTACTAATCAAATCTGCCTTCACGAACTGTGTTTTTACATCGATTATCTATTTAGGTGTTTTGTCTAACTCGTATGGAAATGAAGTTGTTATTTGTTCTTATCCCAAAGTATAAGTGATTCTTATTTGCTATCATGAATATTTTATTTTAGTATATAAATTTGGTTAAACGTTAGATGCTTTGATTTTTTAAAACATAAATAAAAAAATGGCTTATAATCTGGAATGTAGGGAATATCAATTTAGACATGGAATCTTTGGTTTAATCCAAATCGTTAGATGTCGGCGATGGTGACTTGTTGACTACCGGATGAGGTGTGGTTGGCTCAGGTTGGATGCATGGCAGCATGGGTCCGCCGCCCAGTACGTGTGTAGCAGGATAATAAGATGCCGCAATCGTGGCCGTAGCTTGCTACTAATTCCGTAATCAGTCCACCATCTCCAACACGTCAGCTAATAAGACCATAAGACTAATTGCGAGTGAGGTGGAAATGGAGTTGGAAGGTGGCAGCAACGGCAAGAAACAGCGGCACGCGCTCCACCGCCAGCGCTGCCATGGATGGTGCAGCTCCAGCTCTACATCTTCGTCGCCGTAGGCAGGATCGCGATGAGCCGCAGCGGCACGGTCCATCGCCGCTTCTTCTCCACCGTCGACCGCCCGGCCCGCGCCACCGTCCGCCCGGACAAGAACGGCGTCCGATCCGCCGACGTCACCGTCGACGCGTCGCGCGGGCTCTGGGTTCGCGTGTTCTCGCCGTCGTCGCCGCAGGCCGAGGCAGCGGCACCGCTCCCCGTGCTGGTCTACTTCCATGGCGGCGCCTTCATGCTGCTGTCCGCCGCGTCCATCCCGTACGATGACATGTGCCGTCGGTTGTGCCACGAACTCGGCGCCGTCGTGGTGTCCGTCAACTACCGCCTGGCCCCTGAGCACCGGTACCCTGCGGCGTACGACGACGGCGTCGACGTGCTGCGGCATCTCGCCTCCGCCGGCCTCCCCGACGACGTCGCCGGCCCCGTGGACCTCTCGCGGTGCTTCCTCGCTGGAGACAGCGCGGGCGGCAACATCGTGCACCACGTGGCCCAGCGCTGGACGGCCAGCAGCATGGCGCCCCTCCAGCACCATTGTCCGCCTCGCCGGCGCCATCCTGATACAGCCGTTCTTCGGCGGAGAGGAGCGCACGGACTCAGAGGAGAGGCTGGACGGGAAGGCGTGGGTGGTGACCGTGCGGGACTCCGGACTGGGCGTGGCGGGCGTTCCTGCCGGAGGGCGCCGACCGGAACCACCCGGCTGCGCATGTGACCGCCGAGAGCGCGGACCTGGCGGACGACTTTCCGCCGGCGATGGTCGTGGTCGGTGGGCTCGACCCGCTGCAGGACTGGCAGCGGCAGTACGCCGGCGTGCTGGAGAAGAAGGGGAAGGTGGTGCGGCTGGCGGAGTTCGATGAGGCGATTCACGGCTTCTTCTGGTTCCCCTCGAGCTCCCCGAGACCGGCAAGCTCACGGCGAGGATGAAGGTGTTCATGGAGTCGAGTGCTTGATTAATTGCAGCTGGAATACGATCGTGTCGTGACTGTTGAGTGTTGACCACGTCGTCCGTGAAAAGTCGCGGTACTTGCTGTGCCTGTGCAGCAGCAGATCAGTAATACTGCAACGTTACTGAATGTATTCTCTCGCTCGGGCAATTTGAACTATCATGCCGCTGCTAAGACTATCTCCAACAATGCCTAAAATACAGACTCATTTAGCTATTTAGGTGAGGCACAGTAAAAGTTCACGTGCCTAAAATATTCTCATCTCCAATAAAAGAAGGCAAACCCAAAAAGTTCAAAAATTCTCATCTCCAATAAAAAAGAAGGCAAACCTAAAACTCCAGAACTTTGCATCTAGACCCTAAATTTTTTTATAAATCAGCTAAGCCTATATTTAAGAAAATATTATCTATGGCACTTTTGCATCAGGAGGGAACCTATGAGTGAAATAAAATTGATTTTTCTGCCCATCTCCTTCTTCCTCTTTGATGCAGAACCGCGCCGCCGTTTGCCGCTGACCGCGGCGCCGCCGCCGCGGGTCTCACGCCACGCCCGCCCGCGGCCCCCGCACCGCGGCCGCGCAGCCTCACCGTCCACCCCGCGCACCATCGCCTCTTAGGTCCACCACTACGACCTCCACAAGGATGCGTCGAGGAGAGAACGCCGCATATTTGCCTTGCCTCTCTCCTCGCGGGCATTTTATGCGTTCGTTGAATGCAGATCTATTGGACGACAATTTTGATAGAAAAAGCATTGTGCGGGACTCATATATGCCTTTTGCCTCCTCTGTTGGAGAGTCTAAAGAGATTGCTTGGTCCCACGCCTCACTTTGCCACGTCATGTATGTGGCTGTCACAAATGCTAGGATTGTGTTTGGTGTTTGCAAGTAAGCTTCGGCACGCTGCAAGATTTCAATCTTCATCCACATCAATGCAGTAACTCTCGCTTTAATTATGGCGACCAATTTGTTCCCCCGGCTACGGTGGTGTCGCAACCAATATGGCGTGCGTTGGCGTACAACTCTCGCTCGCGAGTAGTAGCAACTCTCCGTAGTACGAGTATCCATCTTTTCTTATCTTCCTTTCCATCCATCCAATCTAATCCTTCTAGCTCGCCGATCTCTCCATCAGTTTGGGTCCTCTTCTTCCTCTCCGGCGATCTGCCGGCGTTGTGAGGAAGGGGTCCCCACCCTTTTTTCTCTTTCGGTTTATAGTTTCTTTCAAGTTGCATCCGGATGGTTGTTCTTCCTATCCGAAGCCGTACTAAGGCTGTTGTTGTCACTGCATTGATTTTGGCGGCAAAACTGTTGGAGTTGCTCTAAAATTAGTCACTCCTAGTTTAGTTACTTTTAGTCACCTAAACTCCAAACAGTGTGATTAAAAAGTCAAGACAATGAGTGCCACGGATGAGGCCCGCTCTCTACGGGCCTTGAATCTATCGTATCCATAGATGAGCCACCGTCTCTAAATTATTTAATGCATGCCTACACCGGATTTGTGGGCGCTTCGAGTTGACCGGCCGCTACACAATGCATGATAAAATCATCTCTAAACATTGAAGCACAAGCCCAGACCGTCCTTTCACGAAGAGACAAAATGGCCATGTTTAGTTCCTCAAAAGTGCACCGAAAAAAAGTCTACAAGATCCGTCACATCAAATCTCTTGTCGCATGCATTTAGGATTAAATGCAGTAAACGAAAAAACAAATTGCATAGTTTGGTCGAAAAGTATGAGATTTAATCTTTTAAGCCTAATTACCCACGATAGGATAATAAGTATCAAATACAAACAAAAAGTCTTCAAGAAATTTTAACCCAAAATATTTCACAACTAAACAAAGCATTGGAGAGAGTTTTTTTGTTCAAAAAAAACAACAATTTAGTGAGGGGCTAAAAAAGACCCGTTATAGCCCTCGCGTCTTTTAGGCTATCCGCACCGGGTACGCTGGCGAGCGGACTGGAGTGCGGTACTGGAGTTTTTTTAGAGCCGCAGCGGGTGGCATTTTATTTGGATCGCTATCGAAACGTACGAGCCCCGTCCGTTCGTTATATACCGCGCGGTACGGACGCGTACGCGCAGGCCACGGTCAGAAGCAGCATGCGCGCGCGAGAGGCAGGAGCGAGAGGAAGGGGCTGCACCAGCAGCGGGTCCCACCATTTAAGCAAGCAAAAAAATATTATAACTCGCAAAACTAAAAAAAAAACTAAATTAAATTTCGATTACACCATTGAATTAAGAAGTAATAAATACTTCAAAAAACTAGATCTCACACATGGATATATTTAGATAACATTACAAGTGGACCCCATTAATAATAGTTGATGAAAGATGTTTGAAAAGTATTGAACGAAACAAGCAAAGAAAAAATCAGTAAATAATGTAGAGAGAATCTTGACGACAGGATAGAATATTCTTTTTTTGAGTATGAAGTTAAAAGTACCAGAAGTGCGGATACTCTTATCCGATGAGACGACTCGAGTGCTCCGCACTGTATGTAGTGCTGGCTGCAGGAAACACACTCCCCAAGTGGCCAAGACTACCAGTCTACTCCACCAACCAGAGCCCGGACCCGCTTTCTCGTCACCTTCCACGCACTGTTTCCGGACACCCATCCACCCCCTGCCGCTCTCCAATCATCCGAGCTCTCCGCTCTCTTCCATGATCAGAGTACCAATACCAAGCACAAACAGCTCTGAGCTTCGGGCCAGGCCATAGGTAGGCCGCCATGGCGCAGAGCAGCGGCGTAGAGCACAGCGTCACATAGCCGCTAGTGGAAGTGGAAGTGGTGGCGCCGGGCATGGGCAGGAGAGGTCGTAGCCACCGCGGAAAGGCTGCTGAATTGCTTCGTACGCTGCGTCGTGCTGATCGAAAGGCTGGGGAACGCTCTCGGCACGCTCGCCTTCACCTGGGCAACCGTCGTCCTGCTAGGTGGCTACCCGACGGTGCTTCGTAACGATAAAAATGATTTTTGGTTCGCCACCACCATATTCTTCCTCGAAGCTCTCAGGTAAATATTCCCTCCGTCCAAAAAAATGCAATTACACAGCACCAAGAATCTAATGTTCCAGTATGAAGAAGCCTACTAGCTAGAGTTAAATTTAAACAAAATGGAAATAAGCTTTCATGCATCATAGGAAATACATACAATATACTACGCATAGTAGGTAAAAAGTATTACCTTGTTCAGTAAGGTTATCTCTCTCTCTCTCTCTCTCTCTCTCTCTCTCTCTCTCTCCGGATATACTTCAGTAAGGCTATCTGCATCTAATAACTGTTAACTGCTGGATACATCTAGACACATCTGATGTGTTCTCGCATATGATTTCTGGATCATGTTATGGTTTGCCTGTTTATAACATCATCATGCGCAACTTTCAGGATGTTCAGTCGCAACAACAGGACAGATTATAAATTGTTCTTTGGCACTAGAGGTGCTTTTTAGACGTCTTGGCTGGAGTGGGTTGATTCTTATAGTGTATTTCAACGGTGTGGTGGTGTTCATGTTTTCTCAAAATATCAATTGGTTCTCACCAGCATTATTTCTCCCGCTCCTGGGGATACTAGTGGCCGTTGGCCAATTCTCAGGAGCTCCAAGACTAGCGGCACGCTTTCCACTGCGGCTGCGGCGTGCGATATTTTTTTTTTCGCGATCGGGCCATTCACCCGTTTTTGCGGCGTGCGATATCATTATGGAGCCCCGTGGTTGCAATCATCGTACTGCTGGTGGCCTCTTTAAAGCAGTATTCTTTGTCGAAACAAAAAGTGAATGAGTATCCCTATGATCCATATTATGCCCATGTCAAGAAATACACAAGGCAAATATGTTTTGTGTATGGGGTGCTGCTTGTGGTGGTGCTCCTGGTGACAGTTAGCAGGAGGATGAGGTTTGCGGGTATCATCAAGCTAGCTTTCAGTGATCTGGGCGGGAAACAAGATTTCTGGCGTCGTCTTGTTCTAATCTTTTGCATGATTGGTGCAA
The DNA here is from genome assembly GCA_015847255.1 of Hyparrhenia diplandra. Lineage (NCBI taxonomy): Eukaryota > Viridiplantae > Streptophyta > Magnoliopsida > Poales > Poaceae > Hyparrhenia > Hyparrhenia diplandra. Next base: position 31,530 of record JADLZK010004817.1, read on the forward strand.
TTGTGGTGGCGACATTCTCGTTCAGCAACAATGATTATTGGTATATGGAACCTTCTGTGATCATCGCAGTCGAAGCATCAACTCTAGTTTTAGTTTCATTTGGCAACTTTCAGATTCCTGCAGCAGTACTCCGAGTGGTGCTTCCACTTATACGTTTCAAAAACATATCACAACTACCAAAACTATTGTATGGATATGGAAGAAGATGGTGGTACACCAAGCAATGCAACATCACCAGCACCAGGTGGTGGTGCATGCGATCCTGATACGATAAACCTTGCACCATCATTATACATCTTCTATGGGATGGTACTTGGCCAAGGAGCACTGTATCTTGTGGCATGCATGGTCGAGATCTTCTCGTTCATCCCTCGAAGATTTCTCATCAACCGTGGGGGATTCAAAGGTCAGTGGGGAGTGGACTCTGTCGATTTGTACTACTCATATGCCTTAGACAAACGCATGGAAAGTAATGTGCTTGCTCCAAATATCAGCCTGTGCAAATTCGCCATCAATTATCTAAACTCATTCTCAACCAAGAAGCAGCTCCATGGGATCCAGACTGCACACACCCTTCTACAGAGAGATCCAACTAGGACACAGCTCCTTGTGAAGCTCAAAGCATCGACAAAGACAATGACTACAGTAATGGGAATGTTGCACCGGACAGGCCGGGACAGAGAGGATGAAACCATTAGACTATTTTCAGCAAAGGTCATTGATCAGCTTGCCAAAAGCCTCCTAGCTGTCAACTGCCCTGGGATAGTTCAGAATGTGTCTCTTATATTGGATTATGGTAGCCAGCGGAAAAGAGGGAACCCGCTTCTGGACACAGATGATGAACAAGAGCAAAATAATGATATAGTATTTCTAAATACCAGTACCACTGGTAATCAAATGGAAAAGGGAGATGAAGTTCCAAACAGTGGTAATCTTCTCCAAACACAAGAGCGCTCGGCACAACAAATTGGTAGTAACGAACAAAACTCCTGGATAGCCAGACGATGGCAACAAGTTTCTGAATTCTGTTCAGTTCCCCAGGCCCAGGAAGGACCACCGACGGAGCAGGATCTTCTCCCAGTAATTGGTATGTCAATTATTCAAAGCCTAGCTACTTACGATCAAAGCAACTGCGCAGAGATCAGCAGCGCGGCTGACCTCATTCGGAAGATCACAAGATTCACAGGCTTTTGCAGAACCGACAACAACTATACTGACGCTGAAAAGAAGGTCCTAGTTCACTCATCATTGAAGTTATTATACAGGCTCACAAGCATCGATGGGGAGATCGGCATAACACTACGGCACAAGATATCAAGATATCCCTTTCTCTTGAGAAATCTTTCAGAGGTCCTAGGAGACATCACAAGTAATTATGAGACGAGGAAGGTGGCATCAGGAATTATTAGAAACCTTGCTATCGATGCAAGCATGAGACTGACAATTGGGCGTGTTAAAAGGATCATTACCAGATTGTTGTATGCGTTTCTCACTCCAAATGAGCCCTCCAGTAGTACAGGTGCAAGTGATTCTCACTCCAGAGAAGCCCTAAGGAAGGTCGCAGGACAAGCACTAGCAATGTTGGCAATCGGCAATGTCCACAACTGCCTGGCTATGCTAAGGCAAACAAGCTATTCATTCATTGTGGAACTCACAATCAAGATCCGTGTTGAAAGGTACAGATGTATTGCAGCAAGTTTGTTGCGGAGTGTGTGCATGCACGCTGGACATGAGCTCAAAGAGATGGACTTGAAGCAACTATGTGACATATCACGGATGGTAAGCACTAATAATCCAAGCTACTACTCATTTTTCTACTATTGTGTATATGCAATGTGCATACTATGCAACGGTTGAAACATGTTTCCATTTTTTAAAGAAACTTAATCCAACCTGCTACTCATTCCATTTCAAATTATAGTTCACTTCAATTTTAGCATAAATCTTTTTTTTTTCTAACTTCAGTTAAGTTTATAGAAGATGTATCCACTTCAACATCTACGATATCAATTCTGTTTCATTGAAAGCCTTAAGAAATATTGTAATTGAGAATTTATTTTTAATTTGTACAATTGGTAATACATTTTTCTAGACTAATGATCAAAGTAGAGAGATTGACTTGTGACAAAACTTAAATGAATCATAATTTGCAGTAAGAGACTCACCTCACACATCATAATATTTCCCGTATTATGTTTGATCTTTTCATGATAGGTGCTGGACAGAATACTCCGTGCAGAGGGTAAAGAACTAGAAATCTTTATTGGCCTTAGTTCACATATATGTAAAACTATTCCTGAGTTCTTCGCCCGAGATTTCGAGTACGATGAGATTAAGGAAACATTTGTGAAGCGGCTTGTCGATGCGTTGAGTGCGAACATGGAGCCCAATGCTGATTGCCCTGGCATCAGGAGAGTGATACTTGAACAAGCCATAGAGTTGATGGAATGTGACTCTAGTAATTTAGATTGCTTCCGCAATCTTCACATGATAGAGGTACTTTCGACAGTGGAGGAGACCATCTCAGAGGCAGAGAACTACACCATCTTCATGGGTGATGTTGGGCTAATGGAGGCAGGTGAACCTTTATCCTCGCTTGTGGTGAGGGCTAAACAGCTACTGAACGTCCGCTGAAAAAGACAGCCATCAGAGATATACGCAGTTCAATTTGTGGGTACGCAGTGCTTGTGCAAACTTAAGTTGCAAAGGTCTAGAGTTGTTACTGTGTTTCCCATGAGGTAGTGCATTGTTCATGTTGCTGCTTAAGTAGTGCTGCTAGTGAAAACATTGTTGTGTGTAAGAAAACTACTACAAGCATTCTATTGGCTTATGTGAAACCTAGTAATAAGTAAGTCAGTATAAAGCTGGTGAGTACAAATGATGTATATGATCAATTAGTATCCTATAATATTACTTCGGTGCTGCGCATTTGTTATCAACATTAAGTATGTATTGAAAACAAAATTATCTACGTGCTTCATGAAAAAAACTGTCAATATCATGTTCACAATTAACTCACCAATTATCTGACACATCTAAATCTTCTATATGGGAAACCCTCACTTAGGAGTTCTCTGGACATGCAGCTATGCCACCTCAGCGGCCTACCACCCACTGCATAAATTCTGTCATCGATATGACCCACACTTCTCATCTCTTTGTTCAACGGACGATCATGACCTGTTGGCGTTTCTCCTTCCCAGCCTCTTCTCATTCAATTAACGCCTCTTCTTCTTCCCATTATTCTTTCCACTACCACAACTCACGATCTCATTATGCATTATGAGAAAGAAACTGCTCGAGTCATGGTTGCTGCCTTCGTTTAAATCTACCTCGCTGCCTTCTCACGAATCACGACCTCATCTTCTGCGGCAATGCTCCTCACAGCCCAGTCGTCAACAGGTGCCTCTGCCTTACTGTATGCACAACTGTCGTGGCCCTTCACGTCCCTCTGGCTCCTCCATGAGAAGCAGGCAAGCAGCAGGCTCTTCTTCGGGTCGCTCCATTGCTCTGTGTTGTCACTGATCTACGATGCCGTCGAGTCTTACGTCGTCACCAGTTGCTGACGCATCACAGTGCCGCTGCGGTGCTGCTGCCGAGACAGGATCGCCACCGTTGAATTGGTCCTTGCGTCGCCGCCATGGGACGTTTCATGCCTTTGCTGATATGTCGTATGGCAAGTATGTTGCGTCTTGCATGGTAAGTATACATGTGGCCTCTCCTTCTAATCATGTTGTTTTTCCCCACCACATGCAGGACATCGATCGTGAAAATGCATGCAACTTTTCCACTATACACTGCCTCCCTAAACTTAGAAATATAATTATAGTTATTTACCATAAGAAATTTTATTAGTACTACTATCATGGTGATCCAGAGATATATCTTCGTGAATATGATTAATCTGTTTTTGGACAGATTCCAACTTCTCCACTACACTGCCTATTCCCTGAACTTAGAAATATAGTTATAGTTATTTACAATAAGAAATTTTATTAGTACTCCTATCATGGTGGTCCAGAGATATATCTTTGTGAATATGTTGTTTTGTGCAAATTCTATTTATTTCTCTTATATATACTCACGTTTAAATTAGTTAAATAAACAATGATTCTAAATCCTTTAGAACTATCCAAAATAACCTCTATATAAAATCCCCAAATCCCGCAACAACATGCAGTAATCCCTTTATAAAATCCACGCAAATTCCTGCAACAACGTGTGGGCTATCCTCTCCAACGTAGATCTATGCTACCTTGCACGACCTTTATTGAAATATCGTATCTTTCATGCAGGAAAGGAAACTATGAATATGATCCTAGCCACAATGCAGTACATCGGTGAATCAAGGATTGGAAGTGCTATCATATACAAATAAAATCGTATAGAAATTCCATTTATTCCTCCAATATACCCACGGCAAATACGTGAAAATCTATCACATTGTCGCGGCAACGCGCGGAGAGTCCTCCTAGTTCTCCTTAATCCCAAGGCATTATGAAGGACAAAACGTTCGAATCAGCTGCTTCATCCTTTCTAATGATATGCTAGGATTAGGAAATCTTAGGGATGTTCGGTTCGTAAACCAGAAATCCAGCATCCCTTTTCTGCGTTTCAACATATTTATTTACAACGCCTCCGTGTAATGAGTGCGTTTTTTTTTTAAATGTAATGAGTGCGATCGTGGAAGGAGACACCCACACTACTACAGGATTGATTTTGCGAGGTGTTAGGTTTTTATTTTCCGTGGGGGCATTTCAAAACCGCCTCGTAAAATAGCTGGGCTGGCAGCCGACGCCGAGGGGAAAACTCGCCACGGTTAATGGATTAACCGTGGCGGCTTTGTAAAATAACCGCCACGGTAAATACTTGTCCATATTCGAGCCCAGACGGCCCATCGTAGCCCAATAATGCTCCTGAGTATATATATGGGACTTAGGGTTTCTTATTCTCTCCAACTCTTGGCTTCCTCTCTCTAACTCCCGATCTCTCCCGAGCAAAAAAAAGCCCGATCTCTCTCCTCACCCCTCCTCTCCCCATGGCGCCCCTCCGTCCCATCCTCACGCCGGCGGACGGACCGGCGGCTTTCGCTCAGGGCGGGCTGGGTGAGGCGCCGCGGGGGCGGCAGAGCGCGGAGGTGGCGTCGTCGTCGGCGAGCCCGAGATCCAGCGCGTGGCGGCGGCGGCTCCCTCCACGGCGGCGGCTCCTCCCTCCTCCCCTTCCCCTCGGCGGCGGCTTCTTCCTCCCGGCGGTGGATCTCTGGCGACGGCGAAAACCTCCTCCCCTTCCGCCCCGTCCGGTGGCGGGAGGGCAGATCTCGCCTCTATGCCACCGGATCCGCCATGGCGCGGCGAAGGCGGGCGGTTGCGGCGGGCCCGTAACCTTAGCGGTGGCGGCCGTGGATCCCATCGGCCTAGATCCGCCCATTAGGGTTAGGTCCGGGCTTTTCTTTTTCCTTTTCTTTTTTATTTTTTTTTTTTTTTTTCAGATTAACCGTGGCGGTTTTGTTAAATAACCGCCGCGGTTAATCGATTTTCCGCGGGCGGGTGAGGAAACCGCCACCCGTGACCCCTAGCCGCGTGGCGGTTACAATGCCCGCCACGGAAAATAAAAAAAACCGCCACGGAAAATCGTTTCAACGGTAGTGCCGTCAGGGGCAACCACCTTAGTTTAGTCTAGGATATTTAGTAGTACTCATCTGCTTACGGAGATGAGCCTTCGTTTAGTCTTTTCTGGGATAGAGTATGTTGCAAACTGCAATGCGATGGAGGCTGGAGGCTCCAGCCTGGAGCGTCGTTGATCCCTCATGCGCGTAACAGAAAGCAGCAATGTTGCAATGCGAAGAAGGCTGGACCGCTGAAAAGCCCGGAGCTGCTTGTTAGTAAATTATTCTTTTCTTTGCGTGAGTGGTGGTTGTGTTAAGTTGTTAGGCACTGGCTAAGCTTCTACTTATCTTTTCGTTAACTAAAGAAACCCACCCCATGTGAACAATCCCCTCAGTAAGGACATGGTTGTATTTTATTTTATTCTAAAAAAAAAGACATGGTTGCATTTGAAAATCACTCGGTTGTTAGGCCCGGCCGCCAGGGCCCCACGCCCACATAGCATAGGGCATATGGCCATACTCTTGCCTGGCTGTGGCTCTCCTCTGCTCTGCCCTTCATGCATGCACCTCCTCAGGGCAGGCGATCCAGTCGAACTGTCTTGAGATTGGGGCCAGCATTCATAGGCGGCCAGCATGCCCTCTGATGGTAGCGCCGCCGGGCATGGGAAGGGCGAGATCGTAGCCACCGCGGAAAGGCGGCTGAATTGCTTCGTACGCTGCGTTGCGCTGATCGAAAGGCTGGGCAACCCCCTCGGCACGCCTCGCCTTCACCTGGGCAACCGTCGTCCTGCTAGGTGGCTTCTCAACCAAGCTTGTTCACGGCAATGATTTTTGGTTCGCCACCACAATATTTTTCCTCGAAGCTTTCAGGTAAATTATACACACAATTTTTATATAGTATTTATATGTTTTTTTCGACAACGTAAAATGTTTGTCCATCTTTTGTATTAAGACGAAATAGTAACGATTACAACGACGCGCCACGAATGATTCACTAGGAGGAATAAAGCTATACAATCAGTTCCGCCCTCCCTAATAGAAGTAGATCAAACGCTATTACTCGCTAGCTATACTACCTAATTGTCATTGACAAATGACGCCGGTGGTTTGCGCGATGCCTAGACCACCTTGGTCTCTCCTTGAGGATCCAGGAAGAGCTCTCGCAACGCCTCTTATGTGAGCGGTTGTGGTCCTCGTGGAAGACACTTTAGTTGGCTCCTTTGCCGCTACAGAGGGCTCCCGCCCATCCATCGATGAACCCCATCCACTGCATCATTAACACCCCCCACCTTTCCGCTTTTTAGAAACCAGGACACGTGATAGCGATCGAGCGGCGATTCTCTTGTTGCGGTGTGGCAACGTTGGCTGCGGTGGCGTCAGCTCCACCGGTAGGGGCAGCAACGGGTACGCCAACTTATGCAAAAAAAAAAAAAAAAAAAAAAAAAAAAAAACCGGCAAACCACTTCAGCCTCTCGCCTAGGGACTCAGCTGACCATGAAGATGATAGGTTCGTATTATATTAGCTTGAATGAAATAGGAACACAGTGCCACGAATCCTTTCGAGTCTACTGCTGTGTCTGTCGCTGCCCCGCTGTTTTCGCTGCAAGGGCATGGCCACTGGAAACCGGGTTCATGGTGGAGTGGGAGAGCGGCCACTCCACCTCCAAAGGGCCAGGGCCCATAGGCAGTCCGTGTCGACGCGACACATGTCTACAGACGTCGCCACCGTTTCCGGTCTTCGCGGCATGGCCGCTCTGGCCGCTGGCCGAGGACCTCCAAGTTCGGCGATGGCAGAGCCGGCGGCCAAGGACGGGGTGTTTCTCTTGGCTTTGGCTGGCACGAGGGACCCCGATCCGTTGCCTCGTCATGGTGGGGTCCATCGGATGCTCCCTAAGAATATCCCCATGTGGCAAGAGGTAGTCCTAGAGAGTGGAGACCGTTGCACTAGCAATTTAGCAAACGTTACCTCGCCGCGCGAGCTGCTTGAGCCAGCCAATTTGTACTTGTGCGTTCGTGCATACATGCTCCGATCCAGTTGCTGCCAGCATATCAATAAAATCCAACGAACTCCCCTTGTTCGGTTGGATCAGGTTTCATTTCAGTTCGGGAATAATAAATCTAATAAGATATTGAGATTCATTCTAGACAAAAAACTAATTGTGAGAAAATATATTCATAATATGTCCAACAAGAGACCAGGGTTAATTCCACACCTCTCGACTCATGGATTGAATCATGTTCACTTGTTGTATCTATGAGTCTATTTTGTTGCAATTAATTTTCAGTCCGAAATAAATCATTGTCTGTTGTTGAGTCTCTTTAGATTTATTATTCCCAATCTAGAACGAAATCATACTAGATGAATGCTATGATCTCTAGCCACACAATCTAAAACTCTAGGTCAATTCTAGGTGGAAGCACTACACAACTAGAGCAAGACAATTAGCAATAACAACAACTACTACTCAAGCTAAACAAGATAAACAATGTAAATATAAGAGTAGAGATGATTGATATACGCCCGGTGTAGAGTAGAGGATGATGTCAATCACCAATGTCAATGAGAAATCTCCAACGAGCTCAAACACAAACCGACACGATGATTTATCCTCGAGGTTCACGTGCTTGCCAAGACGCTAGTCCTCATTGTGGCGATACACCCATTTGATGATTCACAAGCTTAATGGCCGGTGCCAAATCCCCTCGGAGGGAGCTCAATTAATCACTCACAAGAAGGGATCCACAAGCCACGAGCAATCCACTAATGATTCCTTTCACGGCTCCCTGGGAAGGATCAAACCCCTCACAAGTCCACCGGTAGCCTCGAACAAACTCGGCCGAGCTCAACGCCTCAACCAACTCCAAGCAGCTAGGGAACTGAGCAAATTCCCAAGAAAAACAAGAATCCCGCAGCTCCTCTCAAGAACAAGTGCCTCTAGATGCAATCAACAAGCAAATGCACTTGAATCTCACTCAATCTCACCAAAGATCGAAGTTAGGCAAGAGAGATGAGTGGAGGGGAGTTTTCTCAGCTCACAAGAGAGTTAAAATGTTCAAATGTGCAAGAGGGAGCTCAAAGAACCGACCACACAACTATTTATAAGTCCCACCCAAAGATAGAGCCGTTGGGGTGGAAAACTCACTTTCTGCGAGGTGACCGGACGCTCCGGTCAGGGGTGACCGGACGCTCCGTCGGAAAGCGAGAACAAATCGCCCAGCCCACAAGCCGAAGAGGCCTGCAAACCGTCCGGCCACGCAGTGACCGGACGCCTCCGACGGCAAAAGTCCCAATTTTGGACCTCTCTCGGCGACCGAGCGGCTCCTTGACGGGACTTTCCGGTTAGTTCTCCAACGTCCGGTGTTGTTTTTTTTCGCGAGGTTCGTGGATTCGTTGCCACGCCGTCGCCTTCGCTTCAACTTGCTACCCAACAATTATACCAACTTGAGCACGAGGGTTAGCAAGATTTCTCCAACAAATTGCATTGGCGCAATAGAAAATAGGCATCTCATTTTCTCAAAAGCGCCGAATCCCACCCGCAAGCTTCGGCTAGAGGATGAGGCACTCCAAACCCAACTCAACCCCGCAAACCACTATCGCCTTTTGTAAATGTGTCAACACCACCAAGTGCAAAAGAGTGTCGTTTTAGGTTTTTTTCGACATCATGTTTGATCATTCGCCTTATTCAAAAATGTAAGTAAATTATAAAATAAATAAATTATTATCAAAGTATCTATAGTGATAAAAAAATAAGTCATAACAAAATAAATAATATTTATATAAATAATTTCAATAAGACGGATGGTCAAACAATAAGTCAACAAAACCTAAAACGACACTTTTAAACGGAGGGAGTAAAGGTCATCTGCATCTAATAACCGTTTGATAGATCTAGCTAGCTAGACACATGTTTGTCCTCGCGTTTAATTTTTGGATCAAGCTATGTTTGTTTTGTTTTTAACATCACGCACAACTTCCAGGATGTTCAGTCGCAACAACAGAACGGATTACCAATTGTTCTTTGGTACTAGAGGTGCTTTTAGACCTCTTGGCTGGAGTGGGTTGATTCTTATGGTATATTTCAACGGTGTGATCCTCAATTCTCAAAGCAGTATCGATTTGTACCTACCACCTGTGGTCCTCCCACTTTTGGGGATACTAGTTGCCGTTTGCCAATTCTCGGGAGCTCAAGACTAGTAGCACGCTTTCCACTGCGGTTGCGGCGTGCGATATCATTATGGAGCCCCGTGGTTGGGATCATCATATTGCTGGAGGCCTCTGTATATCAATATTATTTATTATCGAAACAACGAGAATATGAGAATCAATATCAAGAATATTATTTCCATTCCAAACATAACACGGTGATGGCCATGTGTATAGTGTACGGGGTGCTGCTAGTGGTGGTGCTCCTAGTGACAGCAGGATGAGGTTCGTAGGTACCATCAAGCTGAAGCTAGTGAACATTATTCAGGGCAGGAAACAAGATTCCAGGCATCGTATTGTTCTAAACTTGTGCTTGATTGGTGCAAATGTGACGGCTGCATTCCATTTCAGCCCAATAAATTGGATCGGGGCACTTGAAATGATCGGAGTTGAAGCATCAACCATAGTTTTTGTTTCATTTGGCAACTTTCAGATTCCTGCAGCGGTATTCCGAGTGGTGGCTCCACTTATACGTTTATTATCCATATCAAGTGACTACAAAAACAACTGCAAGGAAGACAACGCTACACCAAGTCCTGCACCATCATCAGCATGGGCACCAAGTGCTGCTGCATGTGATACTGATACGATAAACCTTGCACCATCTTTATACATCTTTTATGGGATGGTACTAGGCCAAGGAGCGTTGTATCTTGTGGCATGCGTGGTCGAGATCTTCTCATTCGTCCCTCGAAGATCTCTCGTCCATCGTGGTGGATTCAAAGGTCAGTGGGGAGTGGACTCCGTAGATTCGTACTACTCATATGCCTTGGAGAAATGCATGGAAAGTAATGTGCCTGCTCCAAACATCAGTCTTTGCAACTTTGTTATCAATTATCTAAACTCAGACTCAACCAAGAGGCAGCTCCATGGGATCCGGATTGCACACACCCTTCTACAGAGGGAACCAACCAGGACACGGCTCCTTGTGAAGCTCAAAGCATCGACCGAGACAATGACCAGACTAATGAGAATGTTGCACTCTACAGGCCAAGAGAATAGAACTACTATTAGATTGTTTGCAGCGAAGGTGATTCATGAGCTTGCGAAAAGCCTCCTCGTCGTCAATAGCCCTGGGATAGTTCAGAATGTGTCTCTACTTTTGGATTGCAGTAACCAATATAAAAGAGTAAACCCACTTATGGACGACACTGACATGATGAGGAAGAAGAAAAACAAAAAGATCTATTTGTAAATGCCACTGGTAACCAAACAGAAAGGGGAGAAGCAATTGGAGACTGTAGTAAACTGCTCGAAACACAAGAGAACTCAACCCAGCAAATTGGTAATAGTAGTAACAAAAAGAACTACTGGATAACCAGAAAGTGGCGACAGGTTTCCGAATTTTGGTCAATTCCACAGGAAGGGCCACTGACAGAGCAGGATCTTCTCCCTGTAATTGGTATGTCAATTATTGAAAGCTTAGCTATTTATGATCAAAGCAACTGCGCAGAGAGATCAGCAGTGCGGCTGACCTCATTCGGAGGATCACCAGATTCACAGGCTTTTGCAGAACCGATACCAACTATACTGATGCTGAAAAGAAGGTCCTAGCTCACTCATCATTGAAGCTATTCTACAGGCTCACAAGCATCGATGGGGAGATCGGCATAACACTGCGGCACAAGATATCAAGACATCCCTTTCTCTTGAGAAATCTTTCAGAGGTCCTAGGAGACATCACAAGTAATTATGAGACGAGGAAGGTGGCATCAGGAATTATTAGAAACCTTGCTATCGATGCAAGCATGAGACTGACAATTGGGCGTGTTCAAAGGATCATTACCAGATTGATGTATGCGTTTCTCACTCCAAATGAGCCCTCCAGTTGTACAGTTGCAAGTGTTTTCACTCCAGAGAAGCCCTAAGGAAGGTCGCAGGACAAGCATTAGCAATGCTGGCAATTGGCAATGTCGACAACTGCCTGGCTATGCTAAGGCAAACAGGGTATTCATTCATTGAGGAACTCACAACCATGATCCATGTTGAAAGATATAGATGTGTTGCAGCAAGTTTGCTGCGGAGTGTGTGCATGCACGCCGACATGAGCTCAAAGAGAAGGACTTGAAGCAACTATCTTACATCTCACGGATGGTGAGCACTATTAATCCAAGCTACTATGTGTGCAATGTGCAAATTATGCAAAGGCTTAAAATGTTTAGCATAAATTTTTTTTTCTAACTTCAGTCAAGTTCACGAAAAAAAAAGTATCAACATCTACAATATCAATTCAGTTTCACTGAACTCTTTAAGAAATATTGTAATAGTGCAATTATTTTAATGCATTTTTCTAGACTAATTATGCATTTATTTTAATTCAGTTATATTAATGTACAATTGTTAATGCATTTTTCTAGACTAAAAATCAAAGTCGAGAAATGTGAAGTGACAAAAATAAAATGAATTATGATTTGCAATAATGGACTCACCTCATCAGATATCATAATATTTCACCACAGGGTTATTTATGTAACACTTGACTAATTAGGTGTAGTGTAACTGCAATATTTTAGATTATGTTTCATGTTCCTCTTTTTCATGATAGGTGCTAGAAAGAATACTCCGTGCAGAGGGTGAAGAACTAGAAATTTTCATTAGCCTTAGTTCACATATATATGAAGCCATCCCCGAGGGGTTCGCTCGAGATTTTGAGTATGGTCAGATTAAGTTGACATTTGTGAAGCGGCTTGTCGATGCATTGAATGCGAACATGGAGCCAAATGCTGATTGCCCTGGGATCAGGAGAGTGATACTTGAACAAGCTCTAAAGTTGATGGAGTATGACTCCAGTAATGTTAATTGTTTCGTAATCTCCGCATGATAGAGGTACTATCGACGGTGGAGGAGACCATCTCAGAGGCTGAGAACTACACCATCTTCATGGGAGATGTGGGGCTAATGAAGGCAGGTGAACCTTTATCCTTGCTTGTGGCGAGGGCTAAACAGCTATTAGGCGTCCGATGAACATGACAACCATCGGAGATATAAGCATCTCAGTTTAAACTTGAGTTGTGAAGATCTAGAACTGTTATTGTCAAGGTATAGTCAGATGAGGTATTTTAATGTGTGCTTTCAGCCTTTCATGTTGTTCTTTAAGTGTCGCTACTAGTGAAATTGCTTTTTCCTACAGATTAGTTAAATTTTAGGCTTATTCAGTGCTGAACATTTGTTATTATCAACATAAAGTATGTATTGAAAATAATGGCGTCTGTGTGGTTTCATGAATAAATTTGTCTGTATCACATTCACAGTTAACTCACCATTTGTCTGCTGCATACTCCTTAATCTCATGGCGTTATGGAGGACAAAATGTTTGAATCGTCTACTTCATCCTTTCTAATGCTATATGCTAGCTAGGATTAGGAAATCTCATATGTAATGTATGTATAGCACCCCTATCTCAAGTTCTATTGCGAATACCATCCACTCTAATACAAATGCTAAACAACTGTACGAGTGTATTACACAAGCATGCAAAACCAACATCCCCTATTGTGCATTTCAAGATATTTCTACTTTTTCTAGTGCCTCTGTGCAATGTGCGATCAGGGGAGGAGCCGCCATGGGGTGGAGAACCACCTTCACTTCGTCTAGGGTGCTTAGTGATGGATGAATAATCGAACCTTTCTTGGCTGCATAAGCTATTTTTTGGCTTTTTTATATATATATATAGATTCACATATTTTACTATTTATTTAGATAACATGTATCTATGTACATAATAAAAACTATGTAACTAGAAAAACCCAATAAATGACTTGCAATGTGAAATGCATAGAAAAATTATGTAGCTAGAAACAGTAGGAGTTGGCTGGCTCTCCCCTAGTGGGGTTGTGGACCATAAATTACTAGAAGATAACCCCATGCGTTGCTGCAGGGATTACAAAGAATTTGAGATAAAGTTAAGTGGAGATGATGCAGATAGCTTGTATTAACACGTTTTAAGTTAGTGAGATGACATGTGTATTAGTGAGAGATGATGTGAATATATAGTTAGTGGGGATGATGCACAGTGGTGGAGGGTGAAGAAAATATAGGGGACAACACAAGTGATGAAGTGAAACATAGTTGGCATTCCAAATGGAACCATATAAACTCATGTATTAATTAGCCACATTTCAAGAGACTACGGAGACTGTTAGGCTAAGAGACTAACCTTAACTCATCTAACTCAGCCACATATCTTCCTGGACTTGTTGTCTTTGCGGCTCCAGATCATCCAACTCACTTGCAGCTGCAGCTTCTTATTCTCCTTGCCTTACGTGATCCAATTCATCTAACTGAGCTTCTGCTGCTGCTGCTTCCCATTTTTTCTTGTCTTTGGGGTTCCAAATCACGTAGCTAGCCTGAAGTAGTGGAGGAGCCTCCAACGTATCTTCCATTCCTCCTCTTCCCCAACATCTGATTCATCTCGTTTTCTTTAGTAAAAAAAGAAGGGAGAGGCAGAGTTTTAACACGAACCATTGATTTATTTTACTATCTAATTAAGAAATTACATTAGTAAAATACTCAAACTGAATCTGAATCTAGCATCTAGCAAAACCATACCATATACCTTGGAAAGAGTAGGGAAAAAGTTTGGGATAGAGATTGAAGAAGAAGAAATAACCTGTAGACTGGGTGGCACTTGCAGTGCTCCTGTAGACCTGCTACTGCTAGCGTTGCTGTCTGCCTGGCTTGCTCCGGGCTGCGCCCTGCATCAACGCGCCATGGACTCGTGGGGAGAAGTTGTGGCGACTGCCAACTGGTGACGAGGCGGCGACCACCGCTGCTGAGATGCAGGAGCGCGTAACGGCGGGAAGGGGAGGACGGCGACTCGGCGAGACGCGAGCAGAGCTGGACGGCTGGCGGCGGCGGGGCGCCATGGCGGACTGGCGGACGGAGGAGAGTCGAGCGTGAGTGCTTCTTCCTTCCGCTCTCATCTGTTCTCGTTGCTGGGCTCGCTATTGGGCTTTCTTTCCGTGGGCTGAAGAATACGTAATTTGTAACAGGAAAGGAACGCCAGCGGCCCGCCGGTACATTTGGAAAGAAGGGCAACGGCGTCGTCGGACAGTACATAGCAATGGCAAGCACAAGGCCGATCGCCCCCGTCCGCCTTGATCACAGGCAGCAACAAACGTGAACTCCAGTAACGCTGTGTACTGTACATGCAACAGCCTGAATTCAGATTCAAACGGTACGCATGCAGGAGTGCCTACCTTTCGTCGCTTGGGGTTTGTGGGGAACGTACGCACAGCGAGGAATCCATCGGTTTGGATCTCCAGTAACGTTTAGGGCGTGTTTGATTTATTGGCTCTGCAAGGCCTGCGGTGAGCCGAGCCGGGCCGAGGCTAGCCACAGCCCGTTTTCGTGGGCAACTCGCCTTGTTTGATTATTTGGTCCCCAAAGTGAGCCGAGGCCCGAGGTAAGATTGTGTTTGATTTGTGGGAGAGATGGATAGGATGACCTTGCATCAACCGAAGGGTAAAGTTACCCTCAATTCTCTCTTTGCGGCATTGCATCGAACAATTGCTAGGCACTCCAAATCAAGCAAGCATATACGCTGGGCACGACGCAAGCAAGCAAGCACATACTCCAATCCAAGCAAGCACATACAGCAGCAGAGCAATTGACGCAAGCAAGCACATTCAACGAACTCTAGTTCGCTACGCACGCCCAAGCGCCGGGCGCGCAACTGCAGCAAGGCTGCGCCCGCGTTGCACGCGCCAGCGATCGCCGCTCGGGCCTCCCATGCTCATGGCCGCCGCACCTTCTCGCCACGACGCCGCCGCTAGCCGGGCGATACCGGGCCGCACGGCCGCGCCAAGGACGAAGGGGCGGTCGGCCGGGACCAAAGACGAAGCGCCGTGGAGCCGCTTCGCCGCGACGCATGAGCAAGCACACGCACCGGGCGACGCGTCGCAGCGCAGCCTCGCGGTCACGCCATGGCGGTGCTCGGGACGAGATGCCTACGCCGTGGAGGAACTCGTGGGAGCTCCACCGGCCCGCCACGCCTTGCGGCGTGGCGTGGGCGCGACGGGGCAGCTTCGCCCGCCACCCGCGCGGCGTAGCGGAGCGCGCGTAGACCGCCCCTAGCCAGCCGCCCCGCCGCGGCGCGGCGTGCTTGCCCCGGTCACCACCGCGAGAACGAGAAGAGGGTGAGGGAGGTGAGAGGAACCGAAGCGTGAGCTCGCGCGGTAGCTTCGGCCACGCCGCCCGGAGAAACGAGGAAGATTGGCGTGGGATGGGAGCCAAGAGAGAGAAGGATTTTTTGGTTCCCGGGGGCTGGCTCGTCGGTGGTCCCGGGAAATCAAACACCGCACCTTGGTTTGGGGAGCGCAGGAGCGTGGCTCGAGCCCATATCAAACACGCCGCGACCCCCCAACGCTTGGCGGATTGACCAACTCCCCGGCCGGACCCCATGAAGTGACGCATGGTCGTGGATCCCGTCTTTCTTACAATTTGGTCCTTTTTTAACAATCTTTACATTTACACACTTGAGCGACGTATCTACACATTTGAACCCCAGGGTCGCCGCGAGCTCGTGGGCGCCGAGATTGAACGCCCGGCGCTAGCCCGAACGGTCCCAAGGTATTTGGCCGCAGACACGGGGCGAACGAGGTGACGTTGACGTGTTAGGACCTCGAGGCACGTTTTGGATCTCGAGCCAAAGATCCCGCTCTGGAGGCCCTAATTGTAAATTTGCGCTGGTATTAGGGCTTTCGTGGACGGACGTTGACGTGACCGGCAGCAAATTGTCCAGCCTGTCCTGTTGTTGTCTCTCCTCACTTTCTTCTCCGGGAGTGGCAGACTTGAGAACGCAAGTCGTCGCTCAAGTCCCACCAAGGCCCAAGCCACGCAATAGTAGAAAGGCGAAGGCGACGTTACCGTGCCGACGTGGGTACCTGTGTGTACGTACTCCATACATGTATGTGTGGGTGTGGCATGGCGCCGTTTTCAGTTTTCACCGCGCCTCGCCCGCCAATCAACTGGCAACTATGTTGCACGGATACTTGATACGGATACGTGATACGACGATACTCCCGATGCGTCATTTTTTAAATATACGGATACAGGGGATACGCGAATATATATTATATTTATATTTAATAGAAATATAAATAAATTCACAATTAAAAACCACTTAAAAGGTTATTAGAGTACATGATTCTTTATTATTTTTGCATTTCATTATGTCTTACGTCATTGGTCCTCACCCTAGTTTTTTTTGAACCGGACGGACCGGGCGGTTCGACCGCTAAAAGACCGAAACCAGAACCTCCACCGGTCCGGTTCATTTAAAAGATCGGCCATGCAATCGGACCGGAAAAACCGGTTGAACCGGCCGGTTTTTTTGTAGAACCGGTGAACCGGGCGGTTTTATGTGAACCGGAGCGGTCTGTTAGGTGCGCAGGGGCCAGACCGCCAGGGGCACTGCAGCTCGCTCCTGATTGGCCCGTGGGTGGCATGTGCGCATGCAACTGCTGCTGCGGTAGGTCCCGCTGGCCCGCCCCCGCTGTTTTATCTGCGTGAGTACATGAGTACATAGGTGACTTTGAATTTTGTTGGCGCTTCCGTAATCAAATTTAATATATAATAAATTTCAAAATTATGTATCTTTTTCATACAAGCTCCAAATTTCATAAATAATATATCTATTTTGATTATCGCGACGAGCTCTTTACAATGATGCACTCCATTTTAGCATTTGAGATTGTTTTTGCAATGGATAATATTTCAATTACTATTTAGTCATTTTATTTTGAATTATCACCACGAGATTGTTCATTTAACTTATGTTTTGAACTTAATAACATGTCAATCTTTATCTGCATAAGTACAAACTTATTGTTGTACGATTAAATTGTACACTCCTACTCCAATTGACACTAAAAATATAATTATATAATTATGTATACACTGCATCAATATCAATTTTTATTAATTAAATCATATATATATATACACCGGTTCAAAATATTTCTGTCCGGTTCGATAAAAACGGTCCATTCTTATTGAACCGACGGTTCAACCGGTTCTAAACGGTTGGACCAATGAACCATTGAACCGACAAATTTCGCCGGTTCGATCACCGGTCCGGTTCGAAAAACTAGGGTCCTCACGTGACTCTTTTCTGTCGGTGCGAACATGGAAGCAAACTGAAAATATTGAGAGGGTCCTACGTGCATAGAGGGTGTATTTATACATAGAATGAGGGGGTTAGGGTTTTTGAGTATCGGGATAAAATCGGGGAAGATGTCAACAAATTATCGGAATCATTTTATTTTTTAAAAATATTTAAAATGTTCGATACTTGTCCGACAAGTAAATCAGCGTCATGACAGTATACAATGAGTATCCGTATCTAATACGAGGGCTTTGACAAGTATCCGCGCATCGTAGACTGGCAACAGTAGCGTATCAAGGCCGCGCGCGGGGAGAAAGAGTCCAAGCCATGGCGCAGAGTAGCGGCGTAGAAGAGCACAGCGTCCACATACGCGCTGATGGCGTCGCCGGGCAGCAGGGCAAGGTAGCCACGCCGGAGAGGCGGTTGAATTGCTTCGTTCGCTGCGTCGCGCTGATCGAAAGGCTGGGCAACGCCCTCGGCACGCTCGCCTTCACATGGGCAACCGTCGTCCTGCTCGGTGGCTACCCGACGGTGCTTCATATTGACTTTTGGTTCGCCACCGCCATAGTTTTCCTTGAAGCTTCAAGGTAAACACCTTGCAACCATATGTACTAACTCCGTTTCACATTACAGTTTGTTTGACTTTTTTTATCACTAGTCTTCTTTAAAAAATTATGTAAAATATCATTTTGTGGCTTACTTTATTAGTAAAAATCTTCAAGGACGACTTAAACTTAAATATGCTTATACAAATTTTTTGAGTATGACGGCCACTACTATAATTTGAAACGAAAGTAGTATATGCTAAGAAGTCTTTATTTTGTCGTATTTAATTTGTTGGTTGTATTGCGTTCGTTTCCCCTTGTTAATTACACGATGCACAAATTTCAGGATGTTTAGCCGCAATAACAGAACGAGTTACCAATTGTTCTTTGGCACTAGAGGTGCTTTTAGACCTCTTGGTTGGAATTGGTTGATCGTCCTTGTATATTTTAACGGTGTGGCGTGCGTGATTGACCGAACTCTGCCATTCCGGGGTACTACTAGAGGAGGAATACTTCTATATCTGGGCATACTAGTTGCCATTGGCCATTTCATGTGTCCAGGAGCTCCAAGACTACTAGCACGCAATATTCCATTACGGCGTGCGATATCATTATGGAGCCCCATGATCGCAATCATACTGCTGGCTCCCTCTGTACTACAAGTAGATCGTCATCGCTATTACATAAATCACTACAGACCCATTACAATAAAAAAAGCAAAACCAGTGGTCAGATGGACGCTGTATGCACTGCTCCTTGTGACGGTGCTCCTATTGACAGTTAGCAGGATGAGATTCCCAAGTATCATCAAGCTTGCAGACACTGCTCTAGGCGGGAAACTGAAATTTTGGCATCGTTTTGTTCTAAACTTATGTCTGACTGGTGCAATTGTCATAGCGATGTTCTCGCTGAGCCACGGTGAAACGTACGCGGTACTTCTGATGATCGCTGTTGAAGCATCTACTCTAGTTTTAATTTCATTTGGCAACTTTCAGATTCCTGTGGCGATTGCTCGTGTGGTGTTCCCATTGATACGTCTTATACAGCAGTATGGTGTTGATACAAATAATCCTTCCATGACAAATCTGGCGCCAACTTTAGATATCTTCTATGGGATGGTACTTGTCCAAGGAGCACTCTACCTTATGGCATGCGTGGTCGAGATCTTCTCATTCATCCCTCGAAGATCTCTCGTCCACCATGGTGGCTTCAAAGGCCAGTGGGGAGTGGACTCTGTCGATTTCTACTACGCATATGCCTTGGAGAAGTGCATGGAAAGGAATGTGCTTTCTCCAAAGATCAGCCTCTGCAGCTTTGCCATCGATTACCTGAACTCAGACTCAACCCAGAGGCAGCTCCATGGGATACGGATTGCCCACACCCTTCTGCAGAGGGATCCAACCAGGACTCGGCTCCTTGTGAAGCTAAAAGCATCGACCGAGACAATGACCAGACTAATGAGAATGTTGCACTCTACAGGCCAAGAGAGTCAAACTACTATTAGATTGTTTGCAGCAAAGGTGATTCAAGAGCTTGCGAAAAGCCTCCTGGTCGTCAATAGCCCTGGGATAGTTCAGAATGTGTCTCTACTTTTGAATTGGGGTAACCAACATAAAAGAGTAGACCCACTTCTTGACGACACAGATGAACAAGAACAACAAAATGTTCTGTTTATAAGTGCCACTGGTCACCGAACCGAAAGGGGAGATGCAGTTGGAGACAGTGGTAACCTGCTCGAAACACAAGAGAGCTCAACCCAGCAAATTGAAACTGGTAACAAAAAGAACTCCTGGATAACCAGTCAGTGGCAACATGTTTCTGAATTCTGGTCAATTCCCCAGGAAGGAACACTGACAGAGCATGATCCTCTCCCTGTAATTGGTATGTCGATTATTGAAAGCTTGGCTATTTATGATCAAAGCAACTGCGCAGAGATCAGCAGCGCGGCTGACCTCATTCGGAAGATCACAAGATTCACAGGCTTTTGCAGAACCGACAACAACTATACTGACGCTGAAAAGAAGGTCCTAGTTCACTCATCATTGAAGGTATTCTACAGGCTCACAAGAATCGAAGGGGAGATCGGCATAACACTACGACACAAGATATCAAGCCATCCCTTTCTTTTGAGAAATCTTTCAGAGGTTCTGGGAGACATCACAAGTAATTATGAGACGAAAAAGGTGGCGGCTGGAATTATTAGAAACCTGGCTATCGATGCCAGCATGAGACTGACAATTGGGCGTGTTCAAAGGATCATTACCAGATTGATGTATGTGTTTCTCACTCCAAATGAGCCCTCCAGTAGTACTGGTGCAAGTTTTTCTCACTCCAGAGAAGCCCTAAGGAAGGTCGCAGGACAAGCATTAGCAATGTTGGCAATAGGCAATGCCGACAACTGCCTGGTTATGCTAAGGCAAACAGGGTATTCATTCATTGAGGAACTCACAACCATGATCCATGTTGAAAGGTACAGATGTGTTGCAGCAAGTTTGTTGCGCAGTGTGTGCATGCACGCTCGACCTCAGCTCAAAGACACGGACTTGAAGCAACTATCTTACATCTCACGGATGGTGAGCACTACTAATCCAAACTACTATTTATGCAATGTGCAAAATATGGCTGAAACATGTTTCCATTTTTCTAAAGAAACTAATTCAACCTGCTACTCATTCAGTTTCAAATTATAGTTCTTATAGTTCACTTTAATTTGTATAAATCATTTTTTTCTAACTTCAGTCAAGTTTGTAGGAGATGTATCAACATCTATGATATCAATTCAGTTTCATTGAAGTCCTTAAGAAATAATGTAATTGAGCATTTATTTTAATTTATACAATTCGTAATACATTTTTCTAGACTAATGATCAAAGTAGAGATATTTGACTTGTGACAAAACTTAAATGAATCCTAATTTGTAGTAAGAGCCTCACCTCACAGTCACATATCATAATATTTGCCGTAGGGTTATATATTTAACACTTAACTAATTAGGTGTAGTTTAACTGTATTATGTTTTATGTTGTTCTGTTCATGATAGGTGCTCGACAGAATACTCCGTGCAGAGGGTAAAGAACTAGAACTCTTCATTGGCCTTAGTTCACATATATATAAAGCCATTCCCGAGTTCTTCGCCCGAGATTTTGAGTACGGTCAAATTAAGGTAACTTTTGTGAAGCGGCTTGTCGACGCGTTGAATGCGAACATGGAGCCCAATGCTGATTGCCCTGGGATTAGGAGAGTGATACTTGAACAAGCCATAGAGTTGATGGAATGTGACTCTAGTAATTTAGATTGCTTCCGCAATCTTCACATGATAGAGGTACTTTCGACAGTGGAGGAGACCATCTCAGAGGCAGAGAACTACACCATCTTCATGGGTGATGTTGGGCTAATGGAGGCAGGTGAACCTTTATCCTCGCTTGTGGTGAGGGCTAAACAGCTACTAAACGTCCGCTGAACAAGACAGCCATCAGAGATATATGCAGTTCAATTTGTGGGTACGCAGTGCTTGTGCAAACTTAAATTGCAAAGGTCTAGAGTTGTTAGTAATAAATAAGTCAGTATAAAAGTAGTGAGTACAAATGATGTATATGATCAATTATTATCCTATAATAACATTACTCTATTGCTTTGTGCTACAGATCAGTTGATTGTTGGGCTTACTTCGGTGTGAACATTTGTTGTTATCAACTTGAAGTCTGTAATGAAAAAAAAATATTATCTATGTTTTTCATTTAAAAATGTCAATATCATGTTCACATTTAAGTCAGCAATTATCTGACACATTCTCCTTAATCTCAAGGCATTACGGAGGACAAAAACGTTCGATTTAGCTGTTTCATCCAGCATCCCTTTTCCGCATTTCAACATACTGTATTTACAGCACCTTCGTGTAATCAGCGCGATGATGGAAGGAGACACCCATCAGGGGCAAACACCCTCGTTTCGTCTAGGATGCTTAGCAGTACTCATCTGCTGAAAATTAAATCGTTTTTCTTTACATAATTTATAGTTTTTATTTAGACATAGCATGTATTTCAGTAACCGTCCAAAAAAGAATGCAATTCTCACTTCTGAATATCCAATATAATCTTTGGCATTTTGGGTCTTGAATCTTTGTTACCCAAAATATCCAATACCACATCCGAATCCGTTAACAATCAACTAGCAGAGGAGAGAGAAAGGAAGCAAATACTTTGCTGCCCGTGAAATTTTACGATTTTGCCCGTCTCGAAAAACAATTTTTACAAATAGGCCCTTGGCCAAACTTTCGCCGAAAATGAGCCAAAACTTCGGCGCGTTAGGACCTGGCGCCGAGGTATGGGGCTCAGCGAGCACTGACACCGCGCCGAGATTCGCCACGTCAGCGGCGACTCCGGGTCGCGACATCCATGGTGGCGAGTGGGGCCAGGGAGGTCGGCGCCAGTCAACATACGCCGATCGTGGTACCTCGGCGCTGCATCGTGACCTTCTTGCGCCGAGGTTCGTTGTTTTTTACCGGGCAGCGCCCAAACCCGGTTCCTGGGCTAGCCCGTTCCCCGGGCTGGGTAGCCCCATACCTCGGCGCGGCGACGACCCCGCGCCGAGGCCTTATAACCCTAACCGTTGCGTGCAGCCCTAACTTTTCTATTTTCCACCCGCCCCCCCTCCCGCCTCCGCCTCCGCTCCACCGCCTCCTCCGCCCCCGCCTCCGCCGCCACCGCCGCCACCGAGCCTCGGCCGCCGCCACACCTCCTCCACCCGCCCGGCCCCCCCGGGCGTCTCCACCCCGCCGCTCCGCCCCCACCGCGCCTCCACCGGGCGGCACCACCCCACGGCGGGCACCCGCGGCCGCAGCGACCCTGCTCTGCTCAAAGGTGAGCCATCCCCTCCCCTGCTCTGCCGAAGCTAGATCCTGTGCTTGTGGTTGACCAGCCAACGATAGATATTGCTCTAGTACAATCTTGTGTAGTAGTAGAACGAGAAATCGGAGACGGGTCCCCTTTAGCGCAAGAACATCCATTCATGCATTGTCCATTCATGTAGTAGTAGAACGGGATTTACAGCTCTCATCGCATTCAACATTACTGGAAGGCGTTCGTAAGCTCCTTCCCAATCTCCAAAGAACATCCATTCATGCATAGTGTGCTTTCAATCGGTCCACTAAGCTGCGTCAAAGAAGAAGACTCGGAAAATATCATCAAATGCTCGAGACATGTCCTCAAACTCCACACTATCCTTCCTTGTCCTAACAACACGTCCTCCATGTTGCAACCGCACTAATTTATCCATCTACAAGCATCATACAATGTCACACCAACACATGTTAATAGTCACATAGCATGATATCAAAAATAAATGAACTTTCAAACTATAGTTTTAAGTGCTATATAAATTTTGAAACATAAATTTTAAACTAGAATGATATATAAACCTTTAAACACATGTATACACGATTTCACACAATAGTGTTGTACATTAGTTAAATATATGTATATCTAACAACAAATAGCAGGCTACACCCAATTAAAAGTATATATTTATATCTAACTACTAGCTTAGTAGAGCATTATAGCATCCACATGTATGTCTCCAAACTAATAGTCACAAAGTGAGCATAGGGTTCATTCCGCTTAAGGCTCAAGTACCAATGTAAAGCATGCGGTGACCACAAATTGTCTCAAAGAATAAGGTTGGGACACATTTCGTAGAGGACACCCAAAAAGTCGTTGTTCCAAGTGCCATAGGCCTGGACACAATAGAAGAAAATGCCCTCAACTACTAACAGAGGAGGTACTTTATCAATATAATAGTATATAACTAATTATATTTGGTCTTTTCATATCGTATTTGTGCTTTGGTTGTATTTTATTCAGTGATATAATAATTATTTGTTTCTTGTCAACATGCGGGATGGCGGAGTACACCCTACTTGATCCTACGATCGATGAGAACCACCGCCCCCGGTGCATCGCCTTGTGGAGGGGTGAAACCCTCGAATTCTTTCTTTTCTTTTCACAACTAGCACAAAGCAATTCAACACTACTAAAAACCATTCTTATGTCATGTCAATGACTCTTGTCCAAAGAAACTATTATCCCATAAAGCAAAATAATACATACAATTCATCAACCTAACTAAATCGGGAGAAACCGGAGGAGGGGAAGAGCTATTACCTCGCCAAAAGCGTCCTTTCGTCACGGGCTGGGCGGGATGGGGTGCCGCCGCTGGTTGGTCGTGGCGGTGCCCACCGCGGGGTGCGGAACGGGCTTGATGGAGGCTCGGTGGGGGGGGAGTGCGGTGCGGGGGTGCGGCGGAGTGGAGGAGGGGTGGCGGCGGCGGGGGAGGCGAGGTGGCGGTGGAGGCGAGGCGGAGCGAGCCGAGCCGGGCGGCGGGTTGGGGTGGAAAATAGAAAAGTTAGGGCTGCCCGCAACGGTTAGGTTATAAGGCCTCGGCGCGGGGTCGTCGCGGCCGAGGTATGGGCTACCCGGCCCGGGGGAACGGGCTACCCACCCCGTAAACCGGGTTTGGGCGCTGCCCCCCAAAACAACGAACCTCTACAAGATGTCACGAGACGCCGAGGTACCACGCCGGGCGTATGTTGACTGGGGCGCCGACCTACCCGGCCCCACTTCCCACCATGGATGTTGCGACCGAGTCGCCCGACGCGGGCTTGAATCGGCGCGGTGTCGGTGCTCGGGCCGAGCCACACCCCGGGCGCCATGTCCTAACGCGCCGAAGTTTTGGCCCATTTTCGGCGAAAGTTTGGCCAAGGGCCTATTTATAAAAATTGTTTTCGAAACAAAGGGCAAAATCGTAAAATTTCACCGCCCCGCCCACCCGGCAGGGCTCACAGAATCCGTGTCCAAAGTGACCCGTTGGCTACTGTACGTGCACGGTGGCAGAGCTCACAGAATCCGTGTCCAAAGTGACCCGTTGGTACTGTACGTGCACAGTGGACGCAACCGTGCCATCACGCCTATCATCACTGTACACGATTCTGATGGCCGGAGCCACCCATCCTCGTCGTCGGCCGCCGCGTTCCCTTTGTCTTTATATATAGAATAGAAAGAGGGATCATGAAACGGCGACAGCCTTCACGTGGGCAGCCAGTGCGAGCAGAGAGCAAACCAAGGCGCAAGACAGCGAGATGGAAGAAGCAGCCAGCACCAAGGCGCAAGACACGGCGGCAGCGGCGCCACGGCCCCCGGCGCTGCCGTGGTCGGTGCGGCTCCAGATCTTCGGCCTTGTTGGCGCAACCGACATCGCCCAGCGGGCCGACGGCACGGTGAACCGCTTCGTGTTCTCGCTGGCCGACCGCCAGGCCCGCGCCAGCGCACGCCCGGACAGGCTCGGCGTCGTGTCCGCGGACGTCGCCGTGGACGCGTCGCGCGGCCTGTGGGCGCGCGTGTTTCTCTCCTTCCAAGGCCGAGCCGTCCGCGGCCCCCGTCCCCGTGGTGGTCTACTTCCACGGCGGCGGCTTCGCGCTGCTCTCCGCGGCGTCGGCGCCCTACGACACCATGTGCCGCAGGTTCTGCCGCGAGCTCGGCGCCGTGGTCGTGTCCGTCAACTACCGCCTCGCCCCCGAGCACCGGTACCCCGCGGCCTACGACGACGGGACGGCCGTGCTCCGGTTCCTCGCGAACGGCGGCCTCCTCACCGACGGCGTCGAGCTCGCCGTCCCGGTCGATCTGTCCCGCTGCTTCCTCGCCGGGGACAGCGCCGGAGGCAACATCGCGCACCACGTGGCTCACCGCTGGACGGGCGCGGCCGACGACACGGCGGCGGCCGTCCGCATCGCTGGCATCGTGCTGCTGCAGCCCTACTTCGGCGGGGGGGAGGGCGCACGGCGGCCGAGCTGAGGCTGGAGGGCGTGGCGCCGGTGGTGAACATGCGTCGCTCCGACTGGTCGTGGAGGGCGTTCCTCCCGGAGGGCGCCACCCGGGACCACCCGGCCGCGCACGTGACTGGCGTGGCGGAGGAGCCCCAACTGCCGGAGGCGTTCCCGCCGGCGCTGGTGGTCATCGGCGGGTTCGACCCGCTGCAGGACTGGCAGCAGCGGTACGCGGAAATGCTGCGGCGGGAAGGGAAGTACGTGCAGGTGGTGGAGCTCGTCGAGGCCATCCACGGGTTCTACATCTTCCCCGAGCTCCCCGACGCCGGCAAGGTCGTCAAGGTTATCAAGACGTTCATGGATGCAAACGGCAAGTCGTCCGAGCCGGCTGCTTGACGATCACAGTACGTGACACAGTCACAGCAGCCAGCTTGCAATCGATCGTTCTTCCTAGCTAGTTCCTACGCATGATGCATCGTGGTTCTTGCAATGTTGTCGAAATGTATGTCGTGGTTCTTGCAATCATCATATTATTTTCTGTGATATAATATGATGATCATCATTTTATTTTCTGTGATATATAATATGATGATTTGTCAACATGCTTGCTTTGCTGCAACCGCACATGGCATGGCACATGGGTCGCTGTCCTAGCTTTTTAGCGCAGGACACGGTGCGTGACCTGTATGCATGCTCCTTGCCAGCCTCTCTCAGGTCTCAGTTCTCCCTGTGTGCTCGCCGGTCTGCCGTAGCACGGGCACGACTGCACTCTGCACACCCATTAGCGTTAGCGCAGCGCTGGAGCCGACACAGCGCCAGCGACCAGTTCTCCACTTGTCCTTACCACTACTGCTTGCTACTCCCTCACGTACGAATGATGTAATTTTAAAAAAAATGTCAAATTTAATTAAATTTATAAAAAGTATTAATATCTAGATGGGTAATATTAGATCTATCATGGAACATACTTTCATAATATACTTATTTAGTGTCATAAGTATTGATATATTTTTATTTGTATATTTAATCAAATCTTAGAGTTTTAACAAAAAAACGAACAAGTAGATTAGCATTTTAGGAGCTTTAATCAAATCATAATAGCGACTCAACAAACAAACCCAAATAAAATATTTAGATATCATGAAAGCATATCCAAAATATTCCAAAAGTTAGATTTAGTAGTAGGAAGAAATATAAAAACATGTAGAAAAAAATTGGATATTTTTCCAAAACTAATAATTGGTGTCTAAACATTTTTTATAACCTTTCACAATAAAACACTTGAGATGCAACCAACGTGATTGCATATGGAATTAAATATAATTTTAATTCTTGTTGGCTGTTTTTGAAGCACATTTCAACATCATCTACATTGTTTTGGGACTTCTTTTTTTTTTCTAGAATTTTCCCATTCCTTCTAAAATATTTTCATGAGCTCTAAATGTTTAGCTGGGTTGTTAATTTCAAAAGTGCTTATTGGTTTTTTTAGTAATAAAAATGATGAAATCGTCTTGAAAACCAATTCTAACCTGGGAACGAGTGAATTTAAAATAAAATTGTTTTAAGAGTTGAAAATGTAAATATTCAGTTTTAAAGCTTCTAGGTGAAAAAATGATGTCACGACCATGGTTCTGCAAGGTAAATGGGCCTTTTTTAAATTCTCGGTAGCTTGGGCATTTATGTAGGCCCTTTAGTTAGATCCTTAGAACTGGGCCGGGGAGCAAAGAACACAGCCTAACATTTCAGGGCCCAGGTCCAACCACTGCTCGGCCTCCCTCTCCCCTACAGTCCAGTGCCCACTGGCCTCTGCCAGCGGCAGCCATCGCCTCCGCAGGCATCCTCTTCTCTCTCTCTTCCCCGTTTCGCCTTCGCCTCCTCACGCCATTAAACCCCCCACCCGCGCGGCCGGCGGCCGGCGGCGAGCCCCCACCCATCCGGGCAAGCGGAGGAGGAAGCGAGCGCGCGGCAGTAGCAGGAGGAGGCATGGGTACCCTGGGGCGCGCGATCTTCACGGTGGGCAAGTGGATCCGGGGCACGGGGCAGGCCATGGACCGCCTCGGATCCACCCTCCAGGGCGGCCTCCGCGTTGAGGAGCAGGGTAAGCGTCCTCCTCCTCCCGCTCCGTCTCTCTCCCCTGTTCCTCCGCCTCCTCGCCCCCACTCTTTTGGTCGTTTACTACAAAGGATGGGTTTGGGTCCTCGTCAAATCATTTCGATGCTGCGCGGAGGTAGTTGTATGCCATCGGTCAGTTCGTCCTGTTCGTATTTTAGGGACCTGCTAGCGCCAGATCAGGCTGATTCAGTGGTATCCGCGTTCTTCGTTGTTCATAGCTCACACTTGGGGCTGTGCCCCAAAGGGGGAGAATAAAGCCGAAATAGTATTCGTAATGTGCAAGGATGGACTAGAAATCGATATTCATAATGTGGGTTGATCATTTGAAAAAGCTGGAATGAGCCTGTCCTTTACACTAAACTACCATGTGCCCTTTTTATACGTTCTATTTGTTTCCAGAGCTTGTCACGTATTTGTGAAATGCTTCCGTTGCAGTTAACAATTTCTCCTGTGGAAGTCATGTGCAAAAGGGATTGGATAACACAATCGTACTACCTTCTGTTAATGTCTCCAACTGGCATTCGTGTTTTAAGTGATCTTATATGCAATTATCTCTTCCTAGCATCATAATAATGCCACTGGTGAATTACCAGGGATCTGCATGATTTTGTTACAATGATGAGGAACGTGTGTTTGCCAATTCTTGTAGTGCTGTGCAGTTATCTCTATTTACCATTTTAGAGTCGATCATGCAGTTACAACTTCTGTGATGTGCTGAGATATTAGTTGCTGGCTGGTCTGTTACCTTTTTGTATGCTATTTTCAGTTTCAAGGCATCGTACAATCATGAACATTTTTGAGAAAGAGCCTAGGATCCATAGAGATGTGTTTGTTGCTCCCAGTGCAGCAGTCATTGGTGATGTTGAGATTGGGCATGGATCATCAATCTGGTATGGATCCATATTGAGAGGTAAATCCTTGAACAGTATGCTTTTTACATGATAGATAGATGCTCTTTGAGCTGCAATGCTTAGTCATGATGGTTTCCTTCGGTGTTTTTTCATTTAGTGGTCATGTCATGAACACAGAGCTGTGCAGCGGAATACTATGTTGCACACAGTATATCCTACATACCAATGAAACTAAGCTGTGGGAAACATTTAGTTTACTACCAGAGTAATTCTTTGTCTGAAGTAGAACACTATCATACATACAGGTGAACTGCTGTTATATTTCCAAATATACAAATATTTCTAAGAAATAGGTTTATTCAGAAATGATCAGATTCACAATAGTAGCTGTCAATTTTATGTCATTTTTCAAGTTTGTCAGGCTTAGGCCATGTTGCATCACCTCAATCTAATACTGAAAAGTTAATATTCCACCCAAGAGAAGGTGTTCAATGTATACCTGTTTATCACTTTGGCTAGTACATTTAAAAATAACTTCCATAAGATTCAAACCCATAGTGATTGGCATTCAAATATTGAGGAAGAGTATGCTGTGCCAATATGCACAAATTTAAGGCAATCACAAAATTTACAGCTTGCAATGATTTATTATTGAAGCGCCACATAGTTTCATTTTTGGATGGACATCAGCAACTTTGTTGGAGAGTGGGGTTTGTTTGTTAAATACATCTAGGACTGGGTTATCATGTGATTGACAGTCTCCATCGCTACTAGTCAGTGTGACGAGAATGCAATATAGTTTCTGTGCATGTGGGATAATTTACTATCTGAATTCAATTTCTGTGCATGTAATTTTGCTTGCTTTTTATTCTTGTCTTCAGGTGATGTTAACAGCATTCATATCGGATCTGGTACTAATATACAAGATAATTCCCTTGTACATGTTGCAAAAACTAACCTTAGCGGGAAGGTCCTCCCAACCATAATTGGAAGCAACGTTACAGTGGGTCAGTAAATAACCTTTTTGTATATTGCTGCTTAATGTGGAGCTTCATTTTGTCTGGATGATAGACTAAATTTATACAACTGGCCAAACTGTATTTATTATAGGCCATAGTGCTATATTACATGCATGCACCATTGAGGATGAAGCTTTTTGTTGGTATGGGTGCCACTCTGCTTGATGGAGTGGTGGTTGAAAAGCACAGCATGGTTGGCGCAGGATCTCTTGTTAAGCAGAATACAAGGATTCCTTCTGGAGAGGTTATTTACTTGTGTTCTCATCGAGCTAGTTTTCCACTTTGATGTATGAGCAATATGCATTTAGTTGCAAGAATTTCATTATTTAGCAGTAGTATTAGCTAATGTTTGTCATACTACTAAGATGGAACTCAAATCATAATATTTGAAAATAGTCATGTGCATGCTCCTAACCCCATAAAGAATACTGCAACCCATTTTTGTGGCATAGAACCTTATAGTACATTCTTTTTTTCTGGCAAGGAACAATTGAGTTAGAAACAAAAGAGTGTCTGGCACTATGCTTAGATTGATCTGCTTTTTGGGTTCAATGCCAGTGTTCATGTGTGTGCTTTTTTACTAGCTTCAAAAGTAATTTGTTTGGAAGATTTTAGTTATGTGCATACTCCTGCTCTGAAGAGTACAGTCCAATGTTTTGTGTTAGGGGCTTAGAAACTTGGAGCATATGTATTTTGCAGAGAAATTACAATTAGAAGCTTAGAATGTCCTTACTTTATTACAACGTAATTGCATAAACCTTTGCAGTAATGTTTATCTTTACTATTGGGAGTGACTACCCAAAAATGTCGTTGGCATGTCTATTCTGCAAGTGGCATGTTACGATCAGAACTTGGAAGGTTATGCTATATTGAAGTCTGCATATTTTTTCTCTTAAAAGGGAAAGAATCCTCATTTATGTGATTTTTCTTGCTGAAATTTCTTTTTCTTGACACTATCAGGTTTGGGTTGGTAATCCTGCCAAGTTCCTAAGGAAGCTTACAGAAGAGGAGATTGCATTCATCTCCCAATCAGCAACCAACTATATCAACTTAGCCCAGGTACATGCAGCAGAGAATGCCAAGAGCTTCGACGAGATTGAGCTCGAGAAGATGCTGAGGAAGAAGTACGCACACAAAGATGAGGAGTACGACTCGATGCTTGGGGTGGTCCGTGAGATCCCGCCAGAGCTCATCCTTCCCGACAACATCCTCCCACACAATGCTCAGAAGGCTGTTGCCCGCTGAACTGTTTCTCAAGCCATGCTTGGCGTTGTTGCCTGTTGACTTGGAACATTTTGACACGAGTTCATTCTCTGTTTTTTTTCTTCCAGCCCAATAAGATTGGGTCGAGCATTGTTTTAGGATCGACCGCACACACCACCTCTATTTTGAACTGCAATGGAAAGAATCTCAAGTTCTCATTTATGCCATCTTTGACTCTTTGTGAAGGCACTTGTAATCGAAGTGTACCTGTTTTACTACTATACATCATAATCTGGAACTGCATACAAACTCTCCTGGGTTTCAGTCCCTTTGGTTGCTTGCTTCATAGCTGCTTCCTACACGAAGTTTGAATTTATAAAGACCAGTTCGAAATAAAATACCCCTGTTATTCGTTTCTGCAGACCTGTTCAAAATAAAGCACTTGCAATGCAAACTCTTCTAGATACGTATAGCCGGTTGTGGCCAAAAAAAAAAAAAGTAACTAAATGTCACTCGAGTGTTCCTCTCTCCCTTTCAACGCTCAGTCTCTCATTTTTCTCCATCTTCGGCTTCTCCCCCACTTTTTCCCTAACTCTGGCGGACGTAGACGGAGCTCGAGGGAGGCAGGTCAGTGAGGCGGTGGGGAATTGAGGATGGCGGGAGGACAGGGAGGACAGCGTTAGAGTTTCAACGGCCGAGTCAAGTGATGGCAGGGCCGCCATGGCCATGACGGGGGCAGGGGATGGGGGCGTTGGGAGAAAGGCCGCTGCAGCTGCTGCAGACAAGTTCTTTCACTTGTGAAGGTCTGCTCGACGACACGGTTCATATTGAAGGAAATGTGACATGAGAAGAGATAGATCAATAGCTCGTTTTTATTGAGAAAGTACAGAGTGAACAGAAACACAGCAAAATAATGTACGGTGAAGTACCAAGCGTGGATTCAGTTTTGCACGAGTTTTACATGAAATTCCACCGAAACCAACCGTGTGCCATAACTCTATAGACTACTAGACGGCACGCTTGGTGTTGGTGGAGCTATGTTCTTGGACGAACAGCTTCATCTCCTCCACGAACTTGCCAGAGTCAGCGAGCTCCGGGAACGCGTGGAAGCCATGGACGGCGTCGGAGTACTCGACCACCTGCACCGGCTTCCCTTTCCCGCGCAGCGCCTCCACGTACCTTGCCTGCCAGTCCTTGAGCAGATCGAAGCCGCCGACCACCACCATCGCGGGCGGGAACGCGTCGGCGAGCTCGACACCCTCGCCGCACACGCGCGCGGCCTCGTGGTCCCGCGTGGCGCCCTCCGGCAGGAACTCCCTCCAGTAGTGGTCGGTCGCCGCCACTGACAACGCGGACGCCCTGTCCAGCTCCACCTCGGCCGCCGTTCGCTCCTCCCCGCCGAAGAACGGCTGGATCAGGACGGCGCCGGCGACGCGGAGGTTCGAGGGCGGTGACGACGCCCAGCGCTGCGCCACGTGGTGCGTGATGTTGCCGCCCGCGCTGTCACCGGCGAGGAAGCAGCTGGACAGGTCGACGGGGACGTGGGCCGGCAGGGAGTCGGCGTTGGCGTTGAGGTAGCTGAGCGCCGCGATGCCGTCGTCGTACGCCGCCGGGAACCGGTGCCCGGGCGCCAGGCGGTAGTTGACGGACACGACGACGGCGTGGAGGTCGTGGCAGAGCCGGCGGCAGAAGGCGTCGTAGGGGCGGGACGCAGCGGAGAAGAGCACGAACCCGCCGCCGTGGAAGTAGACGACGACGGGAACGGAGGCTGGCGCGGCGTCCGCGGCGGGCGAGGGGGAGAAGACGCGCGCCCACAGGCCGCGGGAGGCGTCGATGGTGACGTCCGCGGAGCGCACCCCGAGGCGTCCGGGCGGGACGTGGCGCCAGACTTGAGGTCGCCGAGGGAGAAGAGGAGGCGCCGGATGCTGCCATCCCGCCGGTGCGCCAGCGCGAGCGCGGCCAGCTGGACGCGCACCGTCCACGGCAGCGACGGCGTCCGGCGGGCGTGGTCGTCGGAGCCTCCCATTTCTGGCAGTCGATCTGATATTATGTGGATGCAGTATGCACCGGCAGTGCGACACAATACTGAAGCAGTTGTTTACGAGGTGTGGACGAAGCATACATAACGAGATGCCAATGGGTTTTATGGGGTTTTTTTGACCTAACGAGATGCCAATGGGTTTTAATGGTTTTATGTGTTTGTTGCATTGTATGTGTTCGATGCCGCCTATGCACATGATCAATTGTTAATTAAGTCAAGATGTTGCAGAACAGCATACGAGTAGGACAACTACGCGCCTGACAAATTGATTTTTTTTTTAAATAGAAATCGATTTTTTTTTGTTCAGTGGAACAATAATTGTTTGTTTTTTTAAAAAAAAATACCGAGATATCAAAGGGAAATGGTAACACGTGACAGTCACGACCCTGCTCCCTCTTCCTCCCGAGTTCTTCCTTCCGCTGGTGTTGTCTTTGTCTATCTAAGGAAGGGGGGAGGTCACCGACGGTAGGGTTAAGGGATTAGGGTTTCTCCTGGCGGCCTTTGGAGGATTGGGGGGAGGTGATGGCGACTTGCGGTGTGGTGATGGATTAAGGGACGGGAAGCGAGCTGGTGAAAGACAATCTGATGGTTGGGGTTGGGGGGTGTGGCAAGGGGGGAGGAGGGTTGCAAGCGTGGTAGGGTCTCAACGGAGCGAGCTGCATGGCCACGGCAACAGAGCTCCGTCAAGACACTACCACATTGTAGCAGGGCCATAGGCAGCGACAAGGGTGATGACGAGTATGGAAGTGCGAGGGTGAGAGGCGGGCGGTGTGTCTGGTGACGAGGTAGCCACAGGCTGGAGGCAGGGTGGGAGAAAGTGTAGGGACGAAGAGGTGAGCACGTGTGGGATAGTGTACATATCCAAATTCCTACTTCTCTGTAAATTTTTACATACTATGTATAGAATGTGAGGGCATTTTGTGTTTTTACCAGAGAATAGCGATATCATACATATTGTCGCCAACACAATCACAGGCTAAACATCATGGTACGTGTGAAAAGTACGTGTTGTTCACCACCCACGGCAGTCAACAGGCGCGGAGACACAGAGGTGCAAATTAAAATTGTAACGTTGCCAACTTGCATTGGTTTTATGCTTTTGTTGCCTGTGTTGTGTTTGCGCCTTGGATGCCGACTACATGATCCGTCGTCAGAGTGAACACCATCCAATTTTGAACGAATGAATAGAATTTTAAGAAGCCATGCATACTGACTAGGGAGGGAGCATAATATAAATTATGCATAGCAGTTGTATGCCCACCAACATTTTGAAGACAAACACAATAAGTAGTTGACAGCATGCAGGGGAATGAGTTTAAGGCTATCAAATTGACCGTCAATTTGAGGAGTTAGTTTACGTTTCATCAAGGAAATAAGTAGTCGACAGAATGCATTCTTGTGTTGTCTAAAGTTCCAAGACTTGTCTAAGTCAAAGTTAATTAGCATAAATCAACAGCAAGATTTCTCCTCCCCTTCCACATCATTTTCATTTTAGCAAAGCCAAAATCCTGAGCCGAGCATGGTGCTCAAGATGGCAATTGCCTGAAATAGGTCTGTGTCCCATCAGTGACGTGATTTGACCAACCAAATAACCAACCAGTAAATGAACCAGCATTCTTCTATTCTTAAAGATACCCTGCCATGTTCTATTTCCTGTTTGATGCTCTTACATGTGTCGCATGCTCCTATCCCCAAGACCAAGACTAAAAATCAGAGCGGACACTTTCTCTCGAATAAATAAGAGTGGACATGAAGAACATGTATCGTAGCAAATGATTTAGATAAACACAGGTGGTTCACCTGAGGATTAATAAGAACCAAAGAAATAAGCTAAGGGCTTAAACCAGCTTAGCCAAAACAACTAAATTGAAGTCCCAAGCACGATGGGCTTAGGATTCTACTTGAGAGCAGAGCACTAACAAAATTAGAACTTGAGGTCAGATACACTAAACCTGAATTGGTATGTGGTTGGCTTGACAGACTTAGTTAGGTCGAAAATAAATATAAAAGCTTCCCCTGAAACGCTAAACTTATCCAAATTCAGTCGAATCAAGTATATACATGTCCGTTTTACCATAGTCAATACTACTATTATCAATACCACCCTGCTTTTTTAGCCTGCTCTGTTGGATTTCATCCCTAACCTACTCCAACTTGCTTAGGAATAGAACTTCCGCTGTTGTGTTAGTACTTTAGTATATATATATATGCACTGTCGCATTCAAACCGAAGGTTTCAATATGAGCACCAAAAAGCATATCGAGCTAATGTTACTTTTTTAAAGAACTAAGGGTAGGGCAGGCAGAGCAGACGAACTAAAACAGAAAGCATCACCATTTTTGTTTAACTGAGGTTCCATGAAAAGAAACCTTGCAGTGGAAGAAACTAACTGCAATATAATAACCCAGATGAAGAGGATTCCGTACCTGCTTTCATTGACAGGCAGGGTCTGTTTGGCAGGTAATCAGATTGTCTGGCAAACATTATTGTCGGTTAGGATCATAGCAGGAGCATCAGTATCATCAGATATGTCGAAAGAAAATTCTTCATCCTGCCTACTGCAGACACAATCTAAAAAGTAACTGTAGATGTCATGCTTATAAACATAGTGCGTAGACCAGGTCATAGAACTACTATCTATTTCTAAAAAAACTACTATCTGAAAACAAAAGGTTCTTAAAGAAAAGAGTGATATGTCCTTGACAAAATGCAACCATGCCTCAAAGCTTCTTCCAGCCCAAGGAAACATGGAAAAGCTAAACTCTCGTACTCCTGCATTCCAGTTTTTTAATATGTGATTTCAGCTTACTATTTTCAGGGCCATACCAAGCAACATTATGGTTCAGTTCAGCACTTGCATTATATTTCACAATAGTTAGACAATATAGAACACAACATACAACGACTAGCCTGAACATCCTTTCACAACACTGAACAAATCTCTTCGCTAATACATCTGAATTTTTACTAGCAATACAGAACAGATAATTTCTTTCTACACCAAAACAGCACTAGGAGAAATCAACGCCTCAAGAACCACCAGCACCACCACCTGGGCCCTCGTTAGCCGGTTTTCGGTTTAAGTATCTTATAACAGCGTCTTCAACCCTATTGGTGTGGCACAAAAGTGATCTCGTCAGCACATGAATGCATATAATATAATGCTCCAACAAGAAAAAAAACAATGATCAGCCAAAGAGCATACCATGGTTGGTTATAGAAGTCAGCACGTCTTTCCTTCTCAATGTTCCTATTAGCCTCGCCGACGACCAGCTTTAAATCTTTGCTCTGGGAAGCTATCAGTGCATTGATGAACTCCACTGGGGACTGGCTGAAACCCAGGAAGAATGCCCTCCTCCTGCGGTGCTCATGGATCTTCTTGATGAAGCAGATATCACTCGTCGCAAGCCTCAATGTCCTTGTGCTTCTCTGTGTTGGCAAGGAACGCCATCATCTCTTTCTGCAGCGGGAAGGGAACATCCACCAGCACATCATAGCAAGCACTGCTATGCGCTCCATTCCCTGACAGCTTAATCTTGTGCTCCAAGTTGATGGGTGGTGGGGCAGACAGATGCTGAGAAATCTTCTGTGACAGCATTGCAAACTTGAGCTTGTCCTCCCCAAACACCTTCTTCAACTGAGGGTCACACATGAAGAAGGAAGGATCATTTGGGTTCTGAAGCTTCTTTGCCTTAATATACTGCCAGAGTGCAGCAATCACCCGTGCACGAGTGTCCACCTCCACCCCAAGCACCTCCATAAGCGGCTGTGAGAGCTTGAACTTCTCAGGGCTGTAGTTCATCTCCAGCCGGATGTTTGCAACAAACTCCTTGTCCCCTTTCCTCTTTACCTCAAACCCTTCCTGCTGGGCAGCTGTTCTTGCATTCTCCCAGATGATGAGCGGATTCTCTGGGTACAGAGACGGGTCTAGCGCTATCGTCACCCTCTTGAAGAATTGGGAGAACTTGGGGTACACTGGGTTGTGCTTGGGCACAACACTGGCGGGATCCAGCTCAGCGCCGTCCTCCAGCACACGACCAATGATCTTGAGCGACCAGGTTGGCGGATCGGCATTCTTGGGTGGTGGGATGGTGCGCGGCCCCTGGTTGGCAAAGGTGTTGAAGACGTAGATGCGGAGTGTGCGCTGGAGCGAGGGCGGCGTCTTGAGTGCTTCCTGGATGTCTACCTTCTTCCGCGCGAGTGCGGCGTCCACGCGGGCCTCGAACTCGAGCAGCTGCGTGTAGAGCGCGGATTCTGGGAGCAGCGCGGCGACGCGGTCAGGGAGCTGCTTCTCGGGGAGCTTGCGCTTCTTGTTGCGCCGGGCGGCGGGGTGAGGTCGACGCCCCCCGGAGTTAGCCACGGCCGCCGCCGCGGCTGCAGCCTTGTACGCGGCAGCCGCCGGGGCCGCCGCTGCCGCCGAGGTAGAGCCAGGTACCGGGGGCCGGACGGGGGGGCTTCTGCGGGGGCCGCTTGGCCGAGCCTGCGGTGGCGGCCATGAGCGGAGTCTGGGGCGAGGCCGAGGCGCCCATGTGGATCTGGAAGGCGGGGTTGTGGGTGGGTGGCGTGTGGAAGAGGCCCTGGAAGGGGGAGCCGGCGAGGGAGGGAGGGCGGAGATGGGTCATGGGCGTTGCCGGTGAGCCGCCCGGTTGAGGCTGCTGCTGCGGATGCGGTGGGCGCGGTTGGTGGGGGGCGCCAGTCGGGTTGGGGTTGCCGCTAGAGGCCATGGCGGCGACGGTCCCGCCGGGAAGGGCGAGATCGGATCTCGGTGGAGAAGGGATTGGGGGAGCTAGCTAGGGTTTGGAGGGGAGAGAGGTTGACGACTGACGGCGATTCGGGTTTGGAGGGGAGAGAGGTTAAAGACCAATCTCACTCAACTATATTGCGTAAAAGTTTCAAAAAAAACTATATTGCGTAATGCCCACTAAAAAAACTATATTGCATAACTGAAATTGATTTTAATAAAAGTATTTCAGAATTTCGATTTGTCTTTATTAATAATAAAATTGGATTTTGCTCAAAGAAATAATAAAATTGGATTTTTTATACTCTCTTAACGCTTAAACTTTTTTTATGTACCTTTTTATGTTTTTTTTGAAAATTCTATATACCTTTTATGAGCCTATTTTGAATCGGTTTTCTATGTCAACTACAACCTTTTGTGCAGCTAATATTTTGTACAAATCTAATTAAATTTTAAAAAAGTTTGAGCAACAAAAATAATATACTAACACTTATTTTGGGACGGAAGAAGCATATGTCATCTAGATGATCTAGACTTTTACTTGAAGTGCTGTTGTGTATGGTTCTTCAAGCAATGAGCAAAAATCCCTCCTCGAATACTCCCAAAGAAATCAAACCGGCCTCATCAGAAGGCATGTGCTGCCTTGACGTGTTGGTTTCATTAAGCACCTCGCTTTGTTAATCCCTTTGTATGTTTTCGACACTACTGTATTTCTCGTGACCGTGTTAAGAATTACATTAAGAAGGGTAGGAGTTTTTATTATTTTATTATAAGCTGAGTCAACACAATGGTCCAACAGTACAATCTAAAATAGACTCCCTAATTCTTTTTTTTCGACTTGTTACTTCTATGTTTAGTTAACCATCAATTCTCGCACTACTCATATTTTGATGTTTTCTCGGACAGCACTACCTAAGGTAGACCCACATCTTCTATTAGGCTCTTCTTCACTACACAGATTGAAGCAAAGCTAGCGGGGCCATTTCCTTACGGTCACAATCACTAATCGCTTGAACTTATCAATCACGGTATAATATTTTTCTCTCACAACAAAATAAAATCAAAGGCGTAGAAACCATGAGCCGAACAAACTAGAATGATTACACTAGGAGGCTTTTACTTGTAGTGTGGAAAATCATGTAGAAGTAAATGACGCTATAGGGATACCAAACAAGCAGTCGACACAAACAACTAATTGACTCTCTTAGAAACAACTTAATGGGCATCAAAAACAAGAACTATAGGCCACACAGCTAGCTTCCACTTGGTAATATTTATTCAGATATTCTCTCACATGCCAAGCTCAAACGCAGTTGCATCAAAGGAATCAAAGAGCCCAGTGCCCGTCTTGAAGGTGACCTCGCCAGGAGCTGACTCGTCAACGTACACCTCGACAACGCTGAGCCGGCGATCTTCTTCAGCTTGCCTTTCTCCACGAACGTCGTCACCTCGCCGGCGTGACACCGTCTACTTGATCTTCTTGAACGTGTGCTCGCTCCACCTTCTTCTTCCCCCGGACGAACCACATGAACACGGATTCGCGGTTGTAGCCGAACTCCTGCATGTCCTCCAACGGGAAGAGGCCCTTCGATAGGCCAATTTTGTCGAGCAGCTCAACTGCGGCCTTCTTGCATGCCGCCGCGTCTCCACGGACGGCGTCTGCACCGGTGCGGTAGCTCTCAACGCTTTGGGATGCCATTGCGCTAGCTATTTGCTACTCCTCGGCTGGCCGGTTAGTAGGATAGGAGCTACTCGTAGATGATGTGTAGAAAAAAAACTGGGAATGAGGATGTAGTGTGATGAAAGTGAGGAGCCAGATGTGATGGGCTTATATTGACGTTATTAAGTGCCTAATGTATCCGGTCGATAAGCCATACCGTGTCCTCATCTTGAAGTCTCTTGATCTCCAGTTTAGAATCTCGATCTGAGAAACACATATCATTCATTCAGAGACACAGAGCGATGCAGACTTGACCAGTTGACCACGACAGTATAGCATGACGTCTCTTTATATAAACCTGTGTTCGTCAGTAACCTCCTCTACACAAGTCCTTTCATCACACACCACACAAGCATCTTCAGTTTAATTTCTTGCCACAATATTCCATCAGGTAACCAAACACACCATCGTGACATCGTCCACCACCGTTCGGGCTCCTTATTACAAGCCAGCGATCAGAGATCAGAGCACCTGCAACTGCAATGGCGTCCCAAACCAAGAGACCTGCCTCGCATAGATGCAATGGCGTCCCAAACCAACGAGACCTACCTCGCACAGTTAAAAATAGGCAAAATAGCCAATGTCGTCCCTGAACTTTCATCCAAAGCTCAAATTCGTCCCTCGACTATCGAAAAGGGCGGTTTAGTCCTCGAACTTGCAATTTCGGTTCGATGTAGTCCTCAGCCCGACGTCGTTTGCCCTGGCTCCGTCAACTTACACGCCGCCTGCATGCCTGAGCCCTCTCTCTCTCTCCTCTAGCGAATCAGCGATGCATGCATGCCTGCGCTTTTTTCATATTGCATTATCGTTTGTTTGACATTTATTTAATAATTATTTAAATTACTTTTTCACCAAAAATCAAGTTTGGCCTGTATGTAATCATGGCTTGAGTTGTATTTATATCTTTAACTATAACTAGGTTGTGTGGCCATGAGTTGTTCTGGGACAACTAAACTTTTATATTAAAACACACAGATCGCACAATAGGATAACAATACTTTGTGAAATTAAATATTAACATTAAAGTGATATTTAATCTAAAAACAAAGTTGACGCTGAGTTCATGAAATTAACACAGTCATGGAGAATGCCTGTCACGAGCTATTGGCCCAATTCCGGCATATGACAACGCCATGTCGTAGACTCAAAATAAAAAACAAGGGTGGCACGTGTAATACAATTATTCATGATTGTAACCTCCAAACACAAGGAGCCGGAAAAAATATCTGTAGCACTTAAGGATAATCATGTGGGTTATTATAGCAATTATGGCTACAGTAGGCTTAAAAAATTGTCTTGTCGTTTACAGCTGTGCAATTAGTTAGTTAAAAAACCGCACAATTAGTTTTTTTATTTAAAATATATTTAATGCTCCATGCATTTGTTGTAAGATTCATATAATAGATGGAGGTGAAAAACTTTGAGAACTAATTTTTGAGAGCAGCCTATGCATGCACGACGGATTTAGCATGCATGTGCATGCATGCATATGGTCTGAACGAGTGCTGGGACACAGGGTGCCTGCGATAGATGGACAAGGACAACCGGCGTCTTTTGCACATACTCCCCTCCGTTAACAAATGTTTTGTCACAGAGAACCGGTGTTTTCCCTCACAAACACGCTTCTCTAAAAGACAAACAAAAAGGGACGGAGGGAGTATAAGTTGACGGAGAGAGCTACAGTGGCGAACGACGTCGAGGCAGAGGACTGAATTGAACCTAAATTGCAAGTTGAAGGACTAAACCGCCCTTTTGGTAGTTGGGGGACGAATTTGAGCCTAGAATGGAAGTTCAAGAACGATATTGGCTATTTTGCCTTAAAAATAATAGGCACTTTACCACTATTACTGCAATGTAACAGTTGGCGTCCCAAACCAATTGCAATATAGGGAAAGAATTTTTTTTT
Source organism: Hyparrhenia diplandra (assembly GCA_015847255.1). Taxonomy (NCBI): domain Eukaryota; kingdom Viridiplantae; phylum Streptophyta; class Magnoliopsida; order Poales; family Poaceae; genus Hyparrhenia; species Hyparrhenia diplandra. The sequence continues at coordinate 73,400 of JADLZK010004817.1, forward strand.
CCAATGGTACCGAGGAAAATTTTCGTTTTAAGGTGGCCCATTTTTCCAATTTTTTCTACACAGGCAACAAGAACTTTTATAATGGCACAGGTAAAAACCTCTAGGTTTTGCTCGCCAGACTCGAGCATTGGCGGTCGGCCTCCGCTACCGCTTGGCCGCCGCCGACCAACAGCCGCTCCCCAAGTTTCAAAAAAAAAAAAAAAAAAAAAAAAAAAAAGCGCTCCCCGCGAACAACTCTAGCCACCCACCGCCGCCGCCCTCGCCCCCGGACAAGCCGCCTCCCAATCGCTGTCGCGGCGTCCCGCTCGGAACACGTGCCTCGCAACGCACGCGGTTTGCCAGGGGATAATGGGAGCGGAAGCAGGGGGCTTTGGCAGGATGAGCGATGGCATGTCGAGTAGTCGTAGAAGATAGAGAGGAGTAAGAAGTGAATCCAGAGGAAGGAGGGGAAATATTTGAGGGAGGAGTTGGATTTGAGGAGGATGCGGAGCAGTGTCCGGGTGGAGGAAACGGAGACGAGGATGCGGAGGAGTGTCCGGTTGGAGGAGAGGGAGACGGAGACGGAGAGGAAGAGGGCAGAGAGGACGACGTGGATAGAGGAGTTGTTGTCCAACCCGCTTCTTAAGAATAATAACTCGGAGAGGGTGCCAATGGTAGTGGGCGAAGATAAGGAACAGATTGGTCCTCTGATGCATCCCCTCCTTCGTTTAGATTTGGGTCGGATGGGTTTGGGTGACGAGGATCGTCACGGGGAATCGATGAAGCTTGAATCGGAAGTAATGATGAAAGGGAAAGACGAGAATCATCACACGGAGTCACCGAAGCTGGAAGCACAGATGAAGACGGAAGGGAAAGAGCGAGGCGCCTGCTCTGTTGACTTGGATCTCAAGGCATGGGGGGGTAAGTTTGTTGACGTGGATGGCAATGTATGGGGGGATGAGGAATCAGAGGATGATGAGGAACCCAAGCCTAAATCGCCGCCAAGAAGGATGGAGATGGAAGATGGGAAGGAAGTAGACGTGTGGAGGATGATAGAACTTGAGGAACCCGAGCTGGAGGAGATGGAGCCGGGCGACGAACTACATTGGATGACTGTTAGCCGTTATCGTATTCACTGGGAGGAACGATGGTCTAGCTACCACGGTTCATTCGAGGACACCAGTGAGTTCTTTTCCCATCAAATTATCTCACTAGCTCAGGCCTGCCTTGGTTTAATCTCCCGGTCCTTAAAGTAGTGTAGTGATCACTAGCAAATTATATTTCAACACAATATAGTTGGATTGTGTTTGTGTATTCTATTTAATTTCTATGTTGAGTAGAATGGATAGTTTAAATTCTATCTGATACTCATTGCTGCTATTATATTATTACTGCAGCTGCTAGCCTGCTATATTGTACTTGCTCTTGACTCATTTGAAATATTTTACATCTACTTGCAGCCAGGATCCCACCCATGCGTTTCACAGACAAGGTGCTGGATGTTTATTACCAACATGATACTCTACAGGTCTACTCGGTGAAGCTAGCTGCAACAAGAGGGAGCTTACGGCTGCCGTTTGATGTCTTTGGAATGGTTGCTGTGCGTGATCCGATAGATCACAATCGCAATATTATCTTCCAGCGCAAAAGAGATGAGTGCCAAACACTCACCGAAAAGGTTGGGAGCACTATACTTCTGCTTAATTCTTTGTTTTGTTTGTCTACTGTTCGGCTGCCCTTCTCTCGGCTTATTTCGTCTTGTTTCGGCTTATTTTCTCTCACATAATACTATTAAATCAGCTGGAATCAGCCGACTTATTAAATCAGCTGAACACCTTCTCACTAATATGTCCGCCCTTCTGAATTGTACATATTGTCCTTAAACGAATAGTTCCATTGCCCATTGAATATGATCAGTGATCGGCTTTGACAAGTTTATAAAATATAAAACCTGATATTTAGCAATGAGGTTTTATTGCACCCTAGAAATTGCCTTCGATCACTTGCTGTAGGACTATTGTGCCTGTTTCTGCACCGGACTGGAGTTATAGACAGACAACTGAACCTATGTCTACGTGTAATCAAGTGAGAGGAGTGCATGTAATAAAAGTTAACCATATGTCTATAGGTTTGACCACAGAGACAGGTACACTAAGGAAATAGCTCAAATAACCATTTCATAGCACAATACTGGCCAGGTCCAACCATTTATTGATTCAACATGTGGAATGAAAATTGTTATTGGGATAAGAGAGTGGATTTGGCATTCTGGTAGGTGGGAATAGGACCCTAGGGAGCAGTGCGGTCACATTACTGTGTAGGATAATTTGATTTCTACACCCTATTATGAAGCCAGCTGTACCAATAGTATGCTTGGTGTAGGCTTTTGTAAGATGCAATTGTTGTTCTGTGTAGTGATATATTTTGCAGATACAGAAATGATACCTATTTGTGCTGTAGTCATAGCTTGTAAGTTAATAGCAGGGAGTTGTTTCCTATATTAGCTGCCAGTACGGACAAATATAGATGTCCAATGATCAAGAACCTCTTCTTAGTTATGAGCATTTGTTGGAGCCATGTGGCTGTTGGATTTTTTTTATATTTGATAAGTACCTGTTGGACATGGTGTTGGTGTGTTTTAACTTTTAAGGATGGTGGCTTCCAAGGTTCGAAAAACCGTACGTTTAAACAAGCTTAAGCGCTAGTCAGAAGGCCGGCGTCTTTAGGGGCTGCTTGTCAATTAAGCGTTGGTGTGTCTAGGCGCTCTGCCTACACGCAAGGCGGCATCTAAACGGCGCGGAAGCGGAGAAAAAGCGGGAGCATATGCGTCGCTGGCTCGTCGGTGAGCAGGCTCAGGCCATGGGAAAACAGCACGGACGGCCACAGGCAGGAACCGCGAAAACAGAGCGCTGGCAGGATAAGATCAATCTTGTCCATGCCCACGCTTCCTCTAATCGCCACCCTCATAAAATTGGAGTTCGGTTCTTCTGCTTGCAATCTGAATATATCTGATCGAAGCCGCTGCCACCACCATGCATCAGAGCCCAGAATCAATCCGCCACTGCCTTGGGCAGGTGCACACAAACTGTGTTTTCTTTGTTTCTCGTGGCTTTTCGCGGATCTGTCCGTGGGCGCATGCCTCTATCCAGATGATCCCCAACTCGTGTTCGCTATGATGCCTTTCAGCCTTTGGCCTTCGCTAGCTTAATTCTCCTTACCCGCTTGATCTGCTACTGCTGGTTGCTCTTGTTGGAGGAGTTGCGGTCGTTTCTGTTCCAGAACATAGGCGATAGCATATTTACAGCAGTTTACATCTAACTATTGTAGACTGGATTAACAGAGCATCATGTGTGTGCTGGTACCTCTCCTAATGACAAAAAAGAAACATTTAATCTGTGTTTACTCCACCTATGCAATATACAGTGGCCGAGCGCATGCTTGTAATAGAAGTCACCCTGGTTCACATACACGTAAAAGTTGCTGGGCTTTTTGCTTGCACTGAAATCGTAGACATACAGTTTAACTCATGTTTAAATCAAGCCAGAGGAATGCTTGTAATAGAAGTCAGCCAATGTGTCTATTGGTTTGATACTCAAGTCAGTTAACCATTCTGGCACAAGACAGATTCATCCAATTACTGATTTATCATGAGGGCTTAGGTTCTTGTAGCTCTTGTAGCTCCATAACATTGGGGATGAGGGATCGGATGGACGATGTCAGTTATAAGTGGGACCTTTAAAGTCTGCAAATGTTTCACCTCACGCTGGTTGCATGCACCCCACAGTGCCTTGGTAGATCTCTTGGCCTCACAATGTATTTTGTACCCTGTTTAGGCTTGATAGTTTCTGTTGTTCTGTCATGGGGGGCAGACTGGGACACGCATGGTCAGCAGTTGCATAGGGATTTGGGGACATGCAATGGCCAGCAGATCCTCATGGGCAGCAGGAGCCGAGGAGGCTCAGTTAGCAATTAAAGGGTGGCTGAGAGTGTTAGCTATTAATAGCAGTGGAGTTGAAGAGTTATCTCTTGTGAACGTGAGAGGAGAGTGTGAAAGAGAGAATAGGAGCCTGGCAGCCGGCTAGGCCAGCTCCTATATATTGTAAGGCACACCTATGGATGAATTAAGCAATGAACAAGAATGAAGCTATCTCTAGTCTCATCCCCCTGCTACCTCTAAGTCTCATCCCTCAATCTCTCAAGCTCTTGGCAAAGCATAAGGTCTAGTTATCCCCCTATGAACTAAGGTTCATAACATGTTCCCATAAATTTGGTCCAAAAAAGTTGTTTCAACTTTGTTTACAAGGGGATTGGCAGATAAAAATATTGTAATTTGCAAGTAAGACATCTCTTGAGACTAGATTGTTTGTGCACGGCATATAATCTATCATCTATCACTAATGTGTTACTATGCTAGTAAACTTTTATTTGTATTTTTGCGTTTCACTGTTTTGATTTGATGATTAATATTTACCGCTTTTGCTTCTGTTTCATATTGTGGTGTTGTGTGCAGGATCCATATTTGGTACTGACAGGTCCTACCCGTGCTGTTATGTTCTCGGATGCAAAGTCAAATCCTGTGATCATGGAGGTTGACCTTAAAGTAAAGGGTGCTACTGAGTCCGAGGATGGACACTTGAGCTTTCTAGTTTCTCCATTAACATGCTCTGGCCAACTGAAGTCACGTGTGTTTAGCCGTGCCTACACTAGCAAGCTTAGCAGACTGGAGTTTGTGCTTGCCCACGTCGTTTTCTCTGTGGAGGCTACGATATTTGTGAGAGTCATTGATGGATCATGGCCATCTGGCTTGCGTTGTCTATTTTCTGTCACTACGGTTTTCAGAAATGTTATCATCAGCCCAGGTGTTGGTCATGAGAGAATCATCTTACTTGATTCTCGATGTCAGCTAGTGCCTGTTGCTGGTGATGGCAATATAAAGCTTTCACGGAATGTTATTTCAACTGAAAGTGCTGGAGAGGTGATATTTCAGGTCAAGGCACTGGAAGGTGATGTCAGAGTTGTGGAAAAGGATATCAGTTTTCGCCCTTTGGAAGCCGATAAAAGTATCAGTGAGCTTGACATTGGGTACTGTAAAATGGAAGTCACTGTTTTTTGGTCCTGTGTTTCATGTAAGCAGGAGGCAAAAGAGGATTGGAAGTCGAGGCATGCTGTGTAAGATGCTTGTTCACACCTTCAGAAACCTATGGAACTAATGTTGTGCGTGGTGCTTGCTTTTGCAATTCCAAATAATTACTCTGAATAGTGATGTATTGCTGTTTCTAATTGGTACTCTCCCTATTTCTGCTTGAGTCAGTAGCCTGTAAGTTAATATTGGGATTTGTTTACAAATATTCCTAGTAACTGTGTCCTATCCAACGTTAGTTGGGACCTTTATTTGTGTTTGAATATCTTGCCTTTTTTTTTTTTTGTGTGTGAATATCTTCCATTGAGATCAACCGGCCGAGGCCTCAAGCAACAAAGTCAGACACACGCTGGAGTTACATGCCACACTTCCAGACGTTGTGGATCAAAATTGTTTAGATAAAACATGAGCAACCTTATTACAAATTCGACTACCCAACTAAAAAATAAAATGATGAGGATAGACAGATCTTCTATTTCCTTATAAGATGGGATGAATAATAGACCGGTGTGCATACAGAAATTTAGATGTATTTCAAAAAAAAAAAAAAAAATAGATGTATAATGTATAACCTCTCGTAATATGACCCGCAGACCCGTGTCTGCGAATTTTTTTCATTTTTTTCAAATTTAGTGTTTTCACGGTGCTGGTGTTGAACGCTTACGCGACAGTACCGTGACGCCGGGGACCGTGAAGGCCGGCGACCCCGTCCTACACGAGCCCGCGCAGGAGGTGGCGCCTGGGGACGTGCTGTGACTGCTGTCCGTCCGAGAAGGTCCAAGGCATCATCGACCCGCAGATCGGCGTCCCGGTCAGGGTATGGCTACTGATTCATTCTTGAGCTTCGCCTTGGGAGTCAGGTTCATTGCTACTCTTGCCATCAAAGCGGGGAAGTCGATCTTCTAGAATTTGGGAGGCCGGTCGTGGTGGTATTGGCTGTCAGGAGCGCCGCCCACGCCCGATGACAATGATTTCTCGCTTTTCAGTGTGGTGACCTCGCTCTGCAGGGTGTTGACGGTGGTGGTGAGCTCCTTGATCATCTTGGCGATGTCAGCGTTGGTGGGATCGGCCATTGGGAAGGTGGAGGAGGCGGTGGATGGTGGGGAAGAAGGTGGGTTTGGCGGCGGCGCGGTTGAAGACTCAGCGTCGGCGGAGGTGGTTGAAGAGGATCGGCGTGACCGTGATACCAGGTTGTCAAGGGCCAGACACCTAGGGTAGGAGGCCCTCGGCTATGGAGGTCGTAGCTGCGGTCCGTCGTCTTCTCCGGCGAGGTTATGCTTCTGCTTAAACCTTCAAGTGCGGTTACAAGAATATAAGACCTCTCGGCCATCATGCGCGGAGCCGATTGCTCCTTGATTCTAGGCATGCCAAAACAAACCTTTCCATCTAACCAATTAGTTTCTAACTTAGCCACTAGAGCCGGCGGCCGTGGCATCCTGGGCGCACGCGCACGCCTGACGTCGTCGCGGCCTGATGTAGGGGCGACCGTACATGACAGCCCACCTGTCATGAAAGAAAGGAAAATCAGTCAATGGTAAGGACTTCAAGACTGAAAGATCCAGAACTAAGAATCTAAAGTACCTGCTGCTCAATGTTCTTCGAACGAAGAGGTCGTGAAATCAGAGGCTGAAGTAATGGCAAATATAGAGGCTCAAGCAATTCAGAGACCTCACTGCCAGTTCTGCTTGCAAGCAGTGATAAACAAGCCTGCACGCTGTTTCACACAACCATTGAAGCGTTTGGGTTAAACAACTCCTGTGCAAGGAACTCAACAACTCCCTGAAAACTTTGACGTCGAGGTTCACTGTTTGCTTCATCTCCATTGTTTACTACCCTAAGAACTTGTGTTAGGACATGATCTGTCTCCTCCTGCTCTTTGTTTGCATGCACTGGTAACCTCTTAAGAACAAAAAGACGACCACGCACGACACTGACCTGAAAGATGCATAGGGTATCCACAGACACTTTACCGACCAATGCTCGGAGACCCATTACACCACCCATCTGAGCTTGCCATGTGCTACTGTAGCAACAATGCAATAACCGAGGTAACAATTCCTCAAATACAGCAACCCGCACACTTGGGGAGGTGAATATACTGGATTCAAAGATGGACTAGAGACTAGCATAGGGGTGCTAGGACCTCCCCTTAGCATACCAGTGTGTTTCATCCGTGCAAGAAAGATTAATGTCTCAGCAAAAATATTCAAAGAAGAAAGGGCAGCTTTTGCATGTTGACGATTTTCACTGGATAACACTTCAACTAAAGCATCCAAAAAAATATTAAAGGGTCGAGCTCCGGAGATTAGATGAAGTGTTGCATCTAGATCTTGATCCCATGTTGATGCTAGATGGGAGTGAAGAACCAATAGGATGCATAAATCCAGATTGACTGGAGGATGGTGAATCAACATGGAAAAGCATAGCAAAATGCCAGCATATATCGACAACATAATCATCCTTCTCATCATGAAGACTGGCATCAGCATTAGCTGCAATGATGGCTACAAGAAGAGTCTTGAAAACAGATTTCTCAGCCAGTAGTTGTGTTAATCTCCTACAATAAACAAAGTTACAAAAATGCAAGGCATTGATAAGATAACTAAAGCACAAGAATATCAGAAAGAAAACTTTAAGTTCAACAATCTATGAATTCATTTTCTCAGACAAGAATTAATGTAAAGCAAAAATGTTCTTTAGTAAGGCCAATCTTGTGTTGTCAATCTACATACAAACTTTTATTATTACAAATAACAGATAAGAAGTTTGACTTAGGCCAAACTTCCAATTTGTGATAACTATAAGAGTTACAAAACTACAGTAAAAGCAATGTAAAGAACATTAATTCTCAATCACTTCTACCTACCTTCATATCTGAAGCATCATTGCGGCGTCTTGAGGGATCCCGGGAAGAGATTAGCAATGTACCAAGAACACCGGGGCTCAAACCCTCACCAGGTACATTTTCCCTCAGATTTAACAAAGAATCCAGGCACACCCAAATGAATTGAAGAGCCTGCTTCCTGTAGAAAGCTTCCATACCATTGCCTTGCATAACTGCACCAACAGCTTGGTGTATACATCTGTCCAGAGGAACCAAAAAAGGTGCTGTGGGCTCAAAAGTCAGAACTAAGTGTAATCCATGTTCGGATTTTCCTTGCATTCAAGTGCAAGAGGCTCCATAAAAATCCCAGTCACATTGATAGAGCAATTTTGTACCAAAGATCACAATATAACACTTGGAAAGAGTGGAAACTGCATGATTGGGAAGTGTAAGTCCAAATAACAGTAATAAATTTGCACACTCAAAGTGATTGTGCAATAACTCTTGTATCCATCCAGGTTATGGTTCCAGGCCCTTCATTGAACATGTCATGATTCCTGTAAATCACCCATAGGCAGTAGAACAGAAATTGCAACACTGTAAATCAACCATAATTTTTGTACCACATTCATCACACCAAAAAATTTAAAGGTGCTCAAAGCCATATTTATGTCAGATAAGAAAATTACAATGTGCATATTACAACTTATATCATTTGTACACCTTGCTGTAACAAAGAAGTTCAGACTAAAAGGGCCTTCTTATTACTACGCAATTCATCTTCAGAGCTACAAATTTATCTGTGGCAAAGTGGTATTACTGTATTGATGATTGGTGTAGGGAGAGCCGGTGAGTGAAATGTTCATTAACTACACCGCTTCATGACAAAAATCTAGCTCAATCCGGTCCGCAGGTCCACCTCTGGGCGTCTGCAGGGCTTTACAGCTGATTTCATCAAGTTCACTCTGAGTAAACCCAAGCTCTTTGGCATGAAACTTTATCAGCAGTAGCTCTCCATGACGTTTATCGATGAGATGCCACAGTTTTCCCTTATCGAAGGAAAGCTTCTTTGCAAATTTTTCCTCCAATTCTTCCGACAACTCCATACGTCCATCCAAACGAAATTCCAGCACCGCAGCTCCCATTTGTTTCCAATTATCGATTCTCTCAGTCAATTCCTGGCTCAGTTTATACGGAGGGCAGTTGTGAACAATTCGAACAAGACCTCATTGAATACACTACGTAGGCGGGACGCCTCACAGAACATAACCATCACGCTGTAGCAAGCTTTTTGCAGGCGATTTTTTGAAATGGCGCGTTCATCAAATCTTCCTAGGGCAGTGAGTATCTCTTTAAATGTTTCATGCCCTCCCACTTCCAGCCTACATATTGGAGATATAGATTATTGTAAACAGAGCACTCAAAAAATAAAATTATTGGCATTCTAACAGAAATACAAATCAGCTAAAATGGTATTGTATATGAGTACATGGAAATCTATGTGCAGAATGCTTCAAGAACAAAATGCTAGGTGCCAATTTAACTGATTTTTGCAAAAAGACTGAATGTTAAGAAGGCTGAATGTTCAGCAAATTGAAGCTGTAACACAGATGTATAGAATCACAGAACGCTCATAGAAATTGAATGTCATAGTAAACTAAATTCAAAAAGAATTTTGCGACCCCAATATACTAATCTATGCAAGTACATGACAGGGCTAGGGAGCTTGATAGTTTATTGATGATCTGAGGATTATTCAACAATGGCTAAACCTAAGCAATGGCAGAAGCAGACCCAGTTCACCCTCCCTGGGAGACTCTGAACAACAGTACTCTGCTTCTGCTTATATTCCCTAATGGCTGGCTGTACACTAACAAACCTCCTAACCAATATCCTATTTCTACTCCCCAGATCCTAACTTGTGTAGCAGCAGCTCCCTAACAGATAATATGGCCCAAAATCAACCACTAGAGGCTGCTGGGCCTGGCAGATTCTTCTTTCTGCTGTACAGCTTCCCAATGAAAGCGTCCACAACACTACAATTCTCCTTTCAAAACAGCTCGTACTCAAGCTGGAATTTAAGGATAAGTGGCCTTGAAATCTTCTAGCAGCTCCCAGGTGTATTCAGCAGGGCTCTGGCTGAGCCACAGCACAAGGATTCCCCACACAACATGGTTGAGACAAGCTCGAGCAATGTGACTGGGCTCTGGGACAGTAGCAGAGCGATATCAGCAGGAGCTTCGACATGGAACTTCTTCAGGAACACCATGTGAAAAACATTGTGGATATGTGCCTTGGCACGAAGTTGGAAGCAGTAGGCGACCGAGCCAATGCACTCGAGCACCTGAAAGGGGCTGTAGTAGCTTGGCGCAAGCTTGGCGTTCTGATTGTTCTTGATGGCCACTGCGCCGGAGCAACACCCTGTGCGCAGCGCCATGGCTCTGCTTCGTGATGCTCTGGGCTTGGAGTCGTTCCCAGACAGCAGCTAGGAGTTCATCTGGGACTATTTTTATCTTTTTAAAGACTGGAATCTGTGCTGGTTTCATTGTGTCATTGTGACTTGTGAGCTGCTGCTGCTGCTGCAGTTAGAACTTGAATCTAAGAGCTGAGACAATTGTATTATTGTGTGCAAAACTACCGCTTACCACTATCAGACATTAGAACTTGTTGTCATAATGTGTGTATTTTGCTTTATATATTGTGTTGTTATTTTTTGCCTTCAAAAAGCAAAATCAGCCAAGTCTACTCCCCAGATCCTAACTTGTAGCAGCAGCTCTCCCTAACAGATAACTATTACCAAAATCAGACAGTAGAGAGTGCTGGCACCTTCTTCTCTATCTGATGTACTGCTTTCCAATGCAAATGTCCATAACAGTTATAGGCACTACAGCAAATATTCAAATCTAAGAAAAAAAATATACTCTAATATTAAAGAACTTAATTGAGATACAAATGAGCGAATGGCTACAAGAAAAAAAAAAAAACGCATAAGATGTCATAGCAAACTTACTGGGATGTATCGTAATTAGAGGTGGCTCCACAATTAATGGCATTAAAATACTCTGGTAATTCCATATTGTTAGTGTATATGTGTAGGCCCATGAGGCCCATGTACAAGAACTATATTGCCCACCCTTCTAGGGTTTGGAGGAATACACGTAGTTTATTCCCTCTCTAACATGGTCTCAGCTGGGTTGAGTTCCTCCCTCTCTCTTCCCTGATCCAGCCGCCGTCCCTGCCATGGCGGCTGCCCGTACCGCCGCCCCGCGCTGCTTGGCCTCCTCCTCCCCTCTCCTCCTTTTCCCCACCTCCCGACCTCTCGCTACTGCTGCTGCGGCGCCGCTGCTACCCACGCAAGCACAGGCGCGATCGCCTGGCGCGGCCCAGCGAGGGGACGGGCGGCGTCGCCGCCGCCGCCGCCGCCCAGCCCTAGGCGGGGCGCCGCCCCCGCCGTCTTCCCCTTCATCTTGGCGTGGGTCGACGCCGGCCGCACGGATCTCGAGCTGGCGGCGCGCATGGGCCGCCCCTGCCGCAGCGGGGGTACCTTCCCCCTTCATCCCGCCCCCCCGAATCCGGCGGGCGCCCTGGCGCCGCCGGTGCCCTTCCTCAAGCTCCCCGGGCCGGTCCTCCGCGCGCCCCCCGGCCTCCAGGCGCCCGGCCTTGCGGCCTCCTTCTTCCTCCCTGCTCCCTCTACGCCACGTTGGGCAGCAGCGCCGTCCCCGTCCCTCTCGCTTCCGCGGCTCCAGTGCTACGGGAGGCCGGGCCGGCCAATCCCACCGCGGAGGCGCCGGGCCGGGCCGGGCGCCGCCGGGCGGCGCCCCGGCCGGGCTACCGCCACGCCGCCGCCATCCTCCGGGCCCGGCGGGCACGGCCACCTTCTCTCCACTCTTCGCCGCCCCGGCCCTCCTCACGCGGCCCCGGCGCGGCGCCGCAGGCGCGGCGCCGGGGCCGGCCACGCCGCGACCTCCTCTTCCCCTCGAGCCGGACGCCTGAAGCGCCATCCTACTCCTCCTCCGCCGTAGGGTGGCTCCCGCCCGCTCCCGCGAGTACGCCCGGCCATCCTTCAAGAACTCCATGGCCGGGCGCCTCCTGGTGGCGGGCCTCACTCGCGCCATACCGCCACCCCTGTCCATTGGCGCCGCCTTTTCATCACACGCGCCATCACGGTCTTCACCACCCGCTCGAACTGGCCGGGGGTGGGATCCGCTGCTCGGGCTTGATCTTTCGGCCAGGTAGGCGGCCACCACTGGTAGCACCCGAGTGGATCGCCGCTTCGGGGGCTTCCTTCCACACTACCCCTCATGCCGGCATCCTTTCTTCTCTTCGCCCACCTCACCCTTCCCCTGTCCCTCTTCGATCATGGTTGGGAATGGGTCTTGCCTTCCCTGTCACCTCCGTGGGTTCGCCTCTCCGGTCTTTTTCGTCTTCCTTCGTCCTTGTTTCTCCTCGGATCGTCCATAACCTTCTTTCCATCCGCCCGTTTTTTGCCGACAACTCTTGTTACTCGTTGAGTTCGACTCTACCGGTCTCACGGTGAAGGATTCCGCCTACCGGGCGGCCACTTCTCCATTTGTGATAGCTCGGGACCCCTTTACTCCCTTTCGCCTTCTGCTTCCGCTATACCGCCTTCCCTTCGGCCCGCCCTTGCCACTACTCCCTCTTCCTCTACGGCACCGCCGGCCGGTCGGTCCCGGCGCGGCGCTTTGGCTCGCCTCGATCGTAGTGCCCACCTCCCTTGCACTCGGACTTCGATGAGCATCTACGCCATGCGTGCCGGTTGGGTCGCCATGTCGCCCTTCTTTTTTTCCTACTTCTTCTTGCGTCGCGACGCATGCCTTGCTCTTCTTCACCGTGATCCGTGGACTTCTCCTATTCCTAGCATTTAGGCTATAAGTATTATCCGGTCCTCCTCGATGACTTCTCTCACTACTCTTGGACTTTCCCTTTGCGCGCCAAGTCCGAGACTTTTTCCACTCTCCTCCACTTCTTTGCACGGGTGTCACCTCGTTCGGCCTCACCATCAAGGCCGTCCGGTGTGACAACGGGCGTGAGTTTGATAACAACACCTCCCGCTCCTTCTTTCTCGCTCATGGTGTTCGAGCTCCGCATGTCTTGTCCGTACACCTCCTCCCGTAAGCGGCAAAGGGCGAGCGGATGATTCGCACCACGAACGATGTTATGCGCACTCGCTTCTCCGGGCCTCTCGCCCCCGCGGGCGGGCCGAGCCTCCACACCGCCACCCACCGCTCAACCGACTTCCTTCCACGGCCTCTCCCCGCTCCCACTCCACACCACGCACTCTTCGGTACACCTCCTCGCTATGATCACCTCCGTGTCTTCGGTTGTGCTTGTTACCCTAACCCGCCGCCACTACTCCTCACAAGTTGGCGCCTCGCTCGACACGGTGTGTGTTTCTCGGCTACTCCCACGATCATAAGCGATGCAGATTGCTACGACCTCACTTCTCGTCGGGTGCTTATTTCCAAGACGTCGTCTTCGACGAGTCGGATTTCCGTACTCTACCTCTTCCACGCCTTCCCCGATCCCCGAGTTGGAGTCCCTGTTTCCCCGACCGGCGGTTACCACCGCCCGGGTTCGGCCTTTCTCCACGGGCACTCGGGTTGCCCGCCTGCGCCCCGCGGCCCGAGCCACTCGGGCCGCGCCCACGCGCGCCCGGAGCCACTGGCCGCGCCCACGCGCGCTCCCGGGCCCCCGCCGCCGCCGCGCCACGCCGCGCCCCGGTGCCCCCGCGCGCGCGCCACGCGGCCCCGAGCCTCGCGCCATTCCCCGTTCGCAGTCGGGACCGTGGCGGGCGGCCGACGCAGTGTACGTTCGCCGCGCGACCCGCTCCGGGCCTCCACCACCGCCCCACCTCCTCCACCACGGCAGTCCGTGGTTACCTGCGGTCTACCACCCGCGAGATCCTTCAACGAGAACCGGTCACACTCACCCGATGGTGACTCGCCATGCGGCGGGGGTCCCTCCGTCCCGCGGCCCCCCTTCGCACCGAGAGCATCCGCCGGTCTCTCCGATTCCTTCCCTCGTCTCGCGCCGCATTGGCGGATCCTAACCGGGGCGGCGCGATGGAAGAGGAGGAGGGCTCTTCTAGCCAACCGGGCGTGGGACCTTGTGCCGCGTCCGTCCCTCGTGGCAATGTGGTCACCGGCAAGTGGATCACGGGCGCACACAAGCGTCGGGCCGACGGTAGTTTGGGCGCTACAAGGCTTTTTGGGTCCTCGAGGCTTCACCCGGCCGCCCGGGGTTGATTATGATGAGACCTTCGGTCCGGTGGTCAAGCTTTGCTTTCTGAAGGCAAGACGATCCTCTCACTTGCCCTCTCTCGCTCTTGGCGGTGCATTAGCTAGATGTCAAGAATGCATTCCTCCATGGCAACTTGTGCGAGACGGTATCTGCGGTCGGCCCCGGCCGGGATTTGTCGATCGGTCGGCCGATCCGGTTTTGGCTCAACAAGTCACTATATGGTGCGGCGGGCTCCTCGTGCTTGGTACTTAGGTTTGCCACCTACCTTCTCACTTTGGGGTTGAGAGGCCAAGTCGGACACATCTCTGTTTGTCTATCGCCATGGAGCCGAGGCGCTTACCGCTACTCTATGTTGATGACATTGTCCTCACCGCCTCCGATCCTAGATTGCTTCGGCGTGTCATATCGGCTTTGCGGCGAGAGTTTGCCATGAAGGATCTCGGTCCACTTCACCACTTCACGGGGGTCTTTGTGGAGACTTCGCCCCGGGGTTGTTCCGCACCGGATGACGGTATGCTCTCGGACATTCGAGCGGCCGAGATGATGACAATGTCACCCCCCGTGCTACTCCGGTGGATACTCGGCGGCTCTCTGGCGATGAAGGCGACCCGTGGCGGATCCCTCGCCTTCCGAGTTTACCTGGTGCCTTGCGATTACCTCACCTTCACCGGGCCCGACATCGCGCACGCCAGATCGCCCAGATCGGTCTTCACATGCATGATCCACGGGCACCACATCTTCTGCGATGAAGCGCCTTCTCCGCTATGTTCGTGGCACTTTTTGACTCGGCCCGATGCTCTACCGGTCTCCCTCCATCGAGCTCGCCGTCTGCACCGACGCCGACCGGGCGGGTTGTCCCGACACTCACCGCTCTACCTCCGGATACGCCGTCTTCCTTGGTGGCAACCTCGTCTCTGGTCGCCTGCGGGGCCGGTTGTCTCCCGTTCCAAAGGCGAGAGGCGGAGTCCGGGAACATTGCTAACGGTGTGGCGGAGGCCTCCGCTTCGTCGGCTCTTGGTCGAGCTTCACGACCCACGACAAAGACCACACTTGTCTCATCGTGACAATGTCGGCGCCGTCTACCTCTCCACCAACCCGTCAAAGATCGCCGGACGAAGCATGTGGAGATCGACTTGCACTTTGTCCGAGACTTGGTGGCCATCGGCGCTGTTCGGGTGCTCCATGTACCAACCACCTCCCGGTTCCCGACATCTTCACCAAGGGTCCGCCCTCATCGACCTTCTCCGAGTTCGATCGACCCTCAACGTCGCCCGGTGGCTAGTTGTGACTGCGGGGGCCCTATGTGTGTTGCTTTCTTTCATGTCGATCTTGATCTCCCCTTCAAGGCCGGAAGTTCGATCTGCGGGAGTGTTAGTGTATATGTGTAGGCCCATGAGGCCCATGTCACGGCAACTATATTGCCCACCCTTCTAGGGTTTGGAGGAATACACGAGTTTATTCCCTCTCTAACACATATCGTCATCACGGAACCGATACCACGGACCCCAACCTGCTTTGACTGCCTTTCTTGCAGCCTTCTTCCGTGCCTCGAGCTGCTTTCTTCCCTTTTTATGGCCCACATTCTTTTCATTTTTCAGTGTTATCCTCCGAAGCTTCTTGCTCCTCCGGTTCCAACACCAGCTCGTCTAAATCCGACAAAGTATAGGTCCGAATCTCGAATGAGAAGATCAACCTTATATCTATTGTAAAAAAAATCAATTAGAATCCATTTGCATCATGTAGCTGAGAAAAAGAACAAAATCTGTAATTACTTTGGGTCTGTCGAATCTATCGGGCGAATTATAAAGAAGCTCCAGTTGGTTTTGGGGTTGTCAAGAGGTGTCACAGGAATACCGAAGACAGTAACCGGAGACCACCTTTGCTGTCTAAATTTCATTGCTGATAGTGTTCCAAGATAACCCAATAATCCATATTTCCCATAGGCAATGTCAAAAATATGTATATTGATATCCTGAAAGTAGCAAGAACCATTAAGATTTTTTTTCACACTTATCTGTATGACTGACATGATATGTTTTAAAGTTTACCTTTATACTTTTCTGAGAAGAGGAATACATCTTGCCATCCGGGACACGTGCAGGTCGAGGGGCCTCGGCGCCGATCTGCGGCCTGCAAATCCAAATCTCTTATTTACACATAAAGAGCATAATAGATGTACTACAATACACATCAATTCAGAAAATTGTGAAAAGTGAATCACAGCTATATATTAATTAACCGTTGAAGCACAATACACAGATACCTCAAATACTATAAATATCTCAGGTGTAACATATTAAAAATCGAATGATTGATGCAAATCAAGCACAGATCTCAAACACTTTTCGCAACATCCATGCAAGGCATAATAATTGCAAAAAAAATATGAAAATTGAAGTATTTCAACTAATCAGCTAATTGAATGAGACTAAAGAAAATGTAGAACATTTTGAATTTTTTTTTCTATGTTCAAAAAACTAAACTAAACATTTTAGAAGTTATAAATACTTCATGAATCTCATCCAAGCCTCTAGGCACATAAACAAAACAACTCTAGATTCACATCCAACTCTAACCAATAGTAGAAAAATGTCCAATACATGTACACGAATATTCACATTAAGCCCCACCCAAGTCCATGCCAACGTCATGAAGAGTGCCGCGCCCGCCCGCGCCCACACTCCCTCTCGCTACCCAATCCCCGACCGCATTTAAAAACCTTGGCAACTAAAGAGCAAAAGAAATAGATCCAAACATGCCCAAATCATGTACATGCATACACACATTCACTCAATAGAGTGCAAGCTCACCAAGAAATATATACCTGGCTCGCTGTACCTTCCTCTTGTGGTGGGGGGTCTGCCATGCTTCACAGATTTGGTTTTCACCCCTGTTGCCCGCCTTCTAGTTGGTGGCGCCTTTGATTTACCAGAAGCAAACTTCAGAAACCTCATTAAATATTGCACAAGAAAATTGTTTCAGATCATACTTTTAAAAAAAAAATAGTATTCCAGGACACAAGTACTGTAATGTAATCAAAGCATATCAATTGTCATTCACATTTCACAAAACATAGTGAAGAATGCAGTGCCAAGCATATATCAGATGATCTATTTGAGATAATTTCAGATCATGAGAAGCAAGAGTTCATGAATAATTCTTACCTCACACCGGTGTATAAGAAACCCCACACCCAGCAGCCACTACAAGTTGGCTATCAATAATAGGATTGTAAGCCCCTTCACTATCAACCACAGTAAAAAAGACACGCAATTGTTAGCAAGATTGTAGTATCTTATTTCAATGCATGAAAACAAAGATAATACAAGAAGGCTTATGTATAATAAGATAGTACAATAGTACTACTGGTACAATCAAGTGTGGGGTCAACTCCAAATTAAGCAAGATCTATCTTTCAAGTCCGTAGAACCTGTCACACAGCCTAGCATCAAAATCAGCAAACCACTAATACTACTGCTGCATTAACAAGAGCTCTACTAAATCATATGAAAACAAAAGAGACTAAGGGCCTGTTTGGTTCCCATGAGACTAGAGACTAATTTTTAGTCCCAATTTCACTAGACTCTTGGGAGGGGCTAGGGACTAATTTTTAGTCCCTATTAGTCTTTAGTCTCTAGTCTCTAGTCCCTCCATCCAAACATGCCCTAAGTCATTATGTATGTGACCACCTGCATGTTACCTAATTAACAGGGCTTCATTAGAAAACAATACAGAAAATAAGGTAGCATGCCCTGTATCCACATACCATTTCCTTCCCTCTATATTAAGGTAGCATGCCCAGAGTAACAGGGTTTTCACTGAATTCATTATACAGTGTTAAGCGATCGACGCTCTACGTAGAAAGAGAGGAGAGAAGCGCACCGGTGAAGCGCGATGAGGTCGGGCTTCTCGGCCTCGATGACCCGGCGCAGGAACCTCGCGCGACGGACCACGGCCGCAGCTCACACACCGCAGCCCTCTGCCCGCGCCGCCCGCCGTAGTCCGCTGTGCGCTGACAGCCGCAGCCGCCTACTGCTAGGGTTCGGGAGGAAATCAAAAAGCAGAAAGAGAAGGGGAAAGGGGAAATGACGCGAAGGAGAAGATGGGGAAGCAAGAAGGGCACCTGGATCTGCGTGGAGAAGACGCTGGAGCGGAGGCGTGGCGACGACGGCGGCGGCGGCAGCAGCAAGCTAGCGGCGGCGGTGCTTCCTGAGGAGGTCTCGCGTACGTGAGATCGGAGCACGGGTCCCAACCCGCTCTCTCTCGACTCTTTCGAAGGACCCGTTGTCACCCGCCCCAAAAACACGTTTCGCCCCAAGCCGCTAGCAGGCGTATGCTAGGGTTACTGCTCGGTGCTCGCGATCGCGATTCATCCCCAGTCTTCGGTGCTCGCGATCGCGATTCAGCCCCAGTCTTAAAAAAAAAAAAACGGGTGAATTTCATATGATGATAAAAGTTTACATCCCATCTTACAAAGACAACCTTGAAAGAAATTAAAATTACATCCATGTCCTTACAAGAAACTACCCGACTTCGTCAATGCGCGATCGGATCACCCCAGTTTGAAGCTGATCTCCTATCCGACGGAAACATCAGAGCTTTGTTGGCACCAAGAGTAGTATGTCGCCGGCGACATACCTTACTACCGTTGAATGCCTGGGCCATTGAGGATGGTCGTCGGCCATCACCCGTTGGAAGAGCAGAGATCCGGCGCCTCAAGAATCACCAGGACCTCCATCACACAGGACGAAAGCACACCCAGGAGGGGAAACAAACAAAAAAAAAAGGTGGATTAAAGACCCAACCCGATTTCATCGACGAAGTGGTAGACATACCTTCCAAAATCTTCATGGGAGAAGGCGTGAGCATCATCACCGGAGAAGATTAGGAAGGGACAAAAGCCAAACTTGACCATATCCGGACAAAGGCAAAGACTCCATATCCCGCGAGCTGCGTGCTCATTGAAGCGGATGCCGCCCGGCAAAGTCGGGGAAGCCGTCGTAGGTAACGGAAGAGCCCTCTGTCCATCCACGTCGTTGCTCGCTCGAGACGCCGCCCAAGAAGAAGATCCTATGCCACAGCACTAGCACAAGAAACCCTAACCCTAACTTATTAAGCCTTATAAGGACGGGTATATACAAATCCTCTGTTGATTCATCCAGTCCCCCTCCTTCTTCGATGCCAGCAAGGCCGCCAGAGGCGAGAGTGATGGAGAATAAACAGAGGAGCACGTAATCGCCCTCGGTCGCCGCTCTCAATTGTAGGCTCTCAAAGGGACGAGAGAAAGAGACGTTTAGAAATCGATTCATCCACAGTCGGGAAACACTACCAGCACTCACGAGACTATCCTTCGTGTGACTTGGGCGAAGCGAAAGAAAGCCCGCGTAGAATCTTGCCCGTAAGCGAAGGCACTTGGGCCTCGCTTGTTAGAGGCATGGGCAAGTTGCCAAGAAGAAAAGAGCAAAACGCACCTCTAGTCCCTCGACTTGGTCGGAGGTGTCATTAGGCCCCCAAACTTTCAAACTGATATTTATGGGTCTCTAAATTTGGCGAGATGGTGTCATCTACGTCCTTGAACTTTCGAGGTGATCACCAAAGGTTCCTAAACTTGCCCTGCTGTGTCATCACAGTCCCTAAACTTTTAAAGTGCTCATTGTAGGTCCTAAACTTGGCTAGCGGTGTTATCTGGTCCAAATATAACCTACTTTATAATTTGGTGTGTCATGCAAACTATATTAAAAATAGGTTAAAGTAAATTATAGATTATATGAAATAATCTACATAGGCAAAAAAATAAATTAATGTATTAAATAATAAAACTAAATATACTAGGTTTAAACTAAAATAGAAAAAATAATTAATATTTATGTATCAATAGTTCAAGCCCCAGCCTCTACACATTTGTGTGCGTAAAGCTTGGCGCTTAAAAACAACCCTTCCCCAGGACCCCCACGTAGTGCGAGAAGCCTAACCTTTGGGTCACCCATTTATGTATCACTGGTAGTATTAAAATATACTAGATTTTCTAAAGTATTTAAAGTTTTTTCTCTATTAAAATCACTTCTAATTTTATTATTATTATAAATGTTTTAATAGTAGTATTATAGAAGAAACTTTTATCTATTATTGTAAATGTTTTAATAACAATGTTATAGTATTAAGTTTAAATCTGATACATTTATTGTTGTAAAATATTTTAATACATTAATTTATTTGTCTAGTCATATAAATTATTTATATATATACAATTCCGTGATAAATATTATATAAATACTATTGATTAATTGACACAACGTCTAACGTACTGTTTGCATGTCACACTAGTTTGTAGAGTAGGTTAGACCATATTTAGACTGGGATGACACTATCAGCCAAGTCTAGGGACCTATGGTCATCACATTGAAAGTTCTGGGACTACGATGACACAACCGACCAAGTTTAGGAACATGTGGTGATCACCTAGAAAGTTTAGGGACTTAGATGATACAATTTGCTAAGTTTAAGGACCTAGAAATTGAGGACTTGGATGACACCTCCAAACAAGTTAAAGGGACCGGAGGTGCATTTTGCTTAGAAGAAAATGTTGCCTCCAAAAGTTGCCCGGAAGTTGCAAGTCATTGTTTTTTGTCTGGCTAGGTCTGGAAAATGTTGTTTGTTTTTTTTGTCTGGCTAGGTCTGGAAAATGTTGTTTGGTTAGAGCTTTGCACCTAAGGAGAAATCTAATACTCCTATAAAAATAAAACCACTAAGCTAATTCTCTTAACATGCAAAGCGTCCGCCTCAACAGTCAACTATCAACTATCAATCCCACTATCTATTTCTTTTTGACATGCAATATGTCCACCTCAAGCACTCCAATGTATTTGCAACTAAAGTTCACTAGCACAAGAAATATGATATTCACTTTAGCGGGACACATTATGTATTTTACATTTATATTCACTTCTTCATGCCCGTGACAATGCGCGAGAAATCCCCTAGTTAATAAGAGGTTAGACCTTTGATTCCGGGTGAAAGGTGCCTGCGCGACCTCTGCTTTGAGCGTCTTCAGCTCTTCCTCTGCCAGCGAGCTGCTTAGGATCTTATGACATGGCATGGATCTTGTGACATGCGCCCAAGCTTCTCCAGCTTCTCCAAGATGAATACAACCTACACAAAGGCCTCAGGGCAGAAGTCGAGTCTCTAGCAAAGGAGCTCGAGAGCATTCACCGTCTGCATGTGCAGATCCTAAGAAGCGGTTTACTAGATACCTAGTGCCTCGGCATACTGCATGTATACAACGCCACAACCTGCGAGTACAAACGCGAAAAACGAGTCCAAAAAATTGAAAACGTGCAAATGCTTGGCACTAGGTATACTGCTAAACTGAACTCAACTACTCTCAAAGATAAAATCAGATCTCTAGCTACTGCATGTGCAGAGATGTACATTCAAGAAAGGGTCAGACTTCAGGTTTCAGAGTGCGCTGCTTGATTACCACGGAGTTTTGTCCCCTGGACCCCAAGGATGATCTGTGCATTAGTGCATATCCAGACAGCAATGGTCAGGAATCTGGCAGTTACCAATTCACGGTAAGGAGAGGTGCAGTCACCCTTGAGCTCAGCGACTTACATTGCAATCGATCGCGAATCTCCGGGCCAGCATGAGTGCCGAGTTGCGTTCTCTGGTTGTTTCAAAGGCCAGCACAAAGCTGAGATCCTTTCTTGGTTGCCAGAAGATCGCATGGGGAGCGGCGTCTCCACCTCCTCTAACACCGCACAACTGCAATTAATGGTACTGGTTAGATTTTTTCTTATCATAGCCAATGATGTGGAACAGCAGCTATAATAATAATAAGATGTGGAACCAAGCTCCCCTACAAGCTTACTACGATGCCATCATACATACAGCATTCAAAATGTTTTCTACATGATACCTGCATTGATGAGGAATAGAACTCCTTTGCAATGACTGCCTTGTCTTTAGCAAGTCTCATCCGCAATCTCCCAATGCAAAGAACATGAACAGAATCTGCGGCCTGAGCAATTCCATTCACTTGAAGAATAACTACCTACAAGGGAGAAAACCCAATAATGAAAGAGTTGAACGTGTGACTTCTTTTAAAAAAGAATTGCCACGTGATCATACATTATAATCAGTTTCAGGATTCCTCACAAGAGCCTCTACAGAATCAACCAATCCTGCAGCTGAAAAATTAAAGTACTGTCAGCCATGTCACAATTTCAAAATTGTTAAAGCAGCTAGATGTGTTGGATAATCCATCAGGAAAACATACCAGGATCTATTGGACCAGCAGTCTTTGCGATTGAGGTTTGACCACCGAATTTGATTTCAGCTTGGATGTAACGCCCCACATCATGTGGTTCTGGAGCATATACTGGCTTTGTGGCACCTAAAAGTTTTAGTAGAAGCAAATGTCGGAAATATATCATCTCCAGAAAATATAGTACTTTTGTAGGATGAAAATGGTTCAACCTAAAATAATTTCTTTCTTGCTTCCTTCAGGTTGTATGCGAAACCACTGGATAGAACTGTTCGAAAAATCTACATATGCAGAGTCAACAATGCGTAACATTGAGCCTAAGATTTCTAGACCCTTTAATTCACACAAGGACATATCATTTTCCTTGTAACTTCGATGCAGCTCCAACTGAAAAGATAACAATAAAAGCATAACTAGAAATCAGTTAACACTTAATAGCACTAGGTAATATTTGAAAATTCAAATGAAAGTAGTGGAACTTCATAAGTTTGACAAGGAACACAAAAAATAACATGAACAATTTGGTGGAAACGCATACCTCTTTCAAAAGGTGAAGAGAATCTGAAGATTTTTCAGCCAGTTGGTCACGTAGAATTTGGATCTCATTCTCAATGTCCATTGCCTAGACATGTATTCAGATGATTTGAAATATATTCCCCATAAACTCCATACATAATTAAACAGTTGTGCTAGCTATTTAAAATACAACTTGCAATTTTTAACTTTCACATGATGACGCAAGTATTCGGATTCTACCTTGCTCGGGCAATGCAGCATTTTCACTCTTCGTGCTTCTTGAACTTCTTCCTTCAGTTCATCAACATCCTTAAGAGGTAATAACAGCAAATGGTTATCACGTATGCATATTTCATATGGAATTTTTTTTCTTAGATCAACATCTGGAGATTGAATGAACTGCAACAGCGCTTAAAATATATGAACAGTTAATATCTAGAGTTTAAGGATAGCAGCTTCAGTTAAATGAACTAAAAAGGTAAAAATAAGAAGACAAAAAGATAACGGAAGTAAACAATGGACGCTGTAGGTTGCCATCTGCATTTTGTCGGTACTCAATAGCAACTTTAAGTTTAAATTGTCAGAATAAGACAGGACTACAGATAGTTGACAAGAAATACTAAGAATCAGAGGACAGCCAAGACATGAGCACAAATAAGTAAATAGGTAGTCAGTGACTTGGTCCATGTATTCAAAGTGATATAGAAATAGCATGTAGGCCATGCAATATTTTTGAAGAAACAAGAGGGGCAGAGCCTTATTCCAACTTTAGCTATCACTAACCTGCTTCCCAGTTCTTTGAGAAAATTTTTCCTGCTCTTTAAGTGCTAACAGAATTTTCTGTACAGCAGCTTTAGCATTTCCTATCTCCAACCGAGCATTAGCTCTTTCTTCGTCAACAATTCTCTTGGCATCTTTAGAAGCCTATTTGCAAGACCAAAAAAAAAAATCAATGCTTGAGAAGAATAAACAGAATGCTTAGAGTTTAGGGTTTGACAAAAAAAGTGCTTGGATAGATCTCAAGTGTACTTCTATATAGGAAAATGATATCAGAGGACAAATAAACATGGACACATCTAGTACTGCCCCTTTTTGGAGGAATAGCCTCATTCCCTATTATATTTTTTTATTTTTCATATTAGTTCTTGTAACATTTTACTCTCTCTTAATATATAATCAGTAGGGACCGGGCCCCTCCTGTTACCTCAAAAATTTTATAAACAGCCAACATTAAATGGCCTATGATATTAAAATAATTTCTCACATATAATTGGTATCCTAATGGTCACACTCACATACATCTCATATCAACAAAAAGTCATAGCATTAAGGTGTGGAATTACCGAATTAGTGCCTATGAAATTAAAATTTTGAACTCACCAGTTTCAACGTGGCTGCAATTTTGGTGATCTCTGTTTTTTTGCTGAAGCAACTCATCTTTTCTTTTGGATAGCTCAACTGCTAAAATATCCACCTATAAACATACGAAACTATTGAAGTGTCCACAAAAGTGATAAATTTAACACATAGCTGTATTTAGAAAAACATGTATAGTAGGAGGTAAACCAGCCATCAAATTCAAAAGAAATAAGCATTGACGAAAATGAAAACTTATGGTTTAAAGCAAGAAACCAACCATAGATAGAGACTCCTCGATTTCATCTTTATTTTTGCCCCTACTCGACCTCTCAGCGATTCCAATACACTTTTAAGATTCTTTAGAAGGATGTCTCGCTCCAATAAAGCCGCATGTCTCCATTTAGCCTGTGTGTTAAAAGCAACTAAAATTCAATATAAAAAATAATTGAACTTTTACCCACCTTCTATATTTGTTTATAGTTACTGCTACTAGCCTACTACACTAATCACAGAAGGGGTACTAATAGAACCGTAAATAAACGATTAAAAAAAAAGGTTGTATGTGACATGGAAGCCCAGTGAGCAGATCTAAAATAGGGAGCTCAACTTACTGGACCAAATTTAAAGTAAGTATCAAGGAACTAAACAGCTAGTGTGCAGACCTCATTAGACAACAAGGTAGCTGTGTTAAAGCCCTTCTCGAATTTCATGGTGAGCTCACGGACTGAAAGGCGCTGACACCTATCAAGCAGATCATTTGTCTCCTTGGCAACGGCCTCCTTAAGACATGGCATTTCTGGGGCATCCGCCAATTTGATAACAATCCCGTTTGAACCATTCTTGTAGGTAGGGAACTTATTTCTCATAATGTTTGCTGGACGCAGTGGCCCTGACCCAAAGAGCTCACTCTGCTTCTTCCGCCCAAAATCGATAGTGGAAGATCGAGTCATCTATCTACAAGAATAAATCCTCGACCCTGACTGCAGAAAAGTGAGGCTTAGTGGACCAAAACAGCAATTGGCTGCAGTTTTTTTTGAAAGCAAGCAATTGGCTGCAGTTAAAAGTACCATTATAGTTAACAACAAAATAAAATTGCCTCCAGAAACACGTATGCAAGATTGTGCATGTTAAATCTCTGTTGCATCAATCAAACCTAGACAAGATTTTTATATAAAAAATGCTCCTTACTCAGCTTTTTAATTAAAAATTAATAGATGTATTAGTATTCGTTTTATCAAAACGAATGAACAGCTCACAGTTATTTAGGTGTGTTGCTGCAAAGAATTCCATATTCTTATTTCTTATAATCTATAAAATCTGCTGAAAAAAGAACCATGCCATGCCTTTCTCAATAATGTAACCACATCATCTTAGCATGTAACCTGATAAATGCTTTATTGAGACAGTCAAACCACATAAATATGTAAGAACTTTTTACGTGTAAACATTCTATGAGCTCTTTTTACAATGGTTGGAAATGCTTTCCAACCCCTCTAGACGCCTCCCAATGCCTCTTTAAAATAATTGTTTTTGTTGATTTAATTCGTTAAAGGGCATTATGGTCTTTTCGCATCTCAAACACACCCAAACCCCACCCCTGACGCAGCCCAGCCCAAACCCCGATCTATCACCGCGACACCACTCGTTCTCTTCCTCGCGGCCTCGCCCCAGCCGCCGGCGCCGCCGTCTCCCTCGCCCTTGCCGCCGGCGCCGCCGTCCTGGTCGTCCGACGCCGTCGCACCCGCCGCCAACCAACGTGGTGGCCGCAAGAAGGACCCCCCCCCAACCACGCGACGCACCTCACCGTCCCCGTCGTCGTCACCGCCGCCGGCCACTCTGAACCACCTCCACCCACGTCTCAGCATCGCGGCGGAGGGGGACGCAGCCGTCTCGTGGGCATCCGTCATCCTCCCGTAAGATATTTTCTCTGCCACCCTATCGAGTTGTAGCGTTTGGGGGATTTGTCTGCAGCGCGCGCTGGGTGTTGAATTAGCATGCGTTTCTAGTCCCGATTCAACACCTCACACCGTCTGATTGTATGTACTATTTTGTCGAATTAGGTAATCGTTGCACTGTTAAATTGTATTTACAATGCTGTGGAATTAGGCAACCGATGCACTGTGAATTGCTTGTTGAGTACTACTGTTAACATGTTCAGGGTATTGATGCGGACTTGGCTTCCAAATAGTGGAATTAGCCTGCTGTACTGTACTGCATCTCAGCAAATTTACCTTGCATTTTGAAACTGTTTCAAGCAATCATAGAATGCATGATAATATAATTTAGGATCTGTCTAATATTTTTTCTGAATTCTGGAGGAATTTGTTGATTTGGAGCTGAAGCTTTACTCCAGCGATGCATGTCACTGCATTGCTGGTTGGTGTAGAGATTTGAAAATAAACAGATAAAAAGGGGTTAATTGGGAAGCCTATTGAGCCTGAAACCTCTCAGTACTGATGATCACTGTTTTCGAACCTAGGTTCTTCTTTCCAGCGTTGGGCGGTCTTCTTTTTTTGGTTATGACATTGGCGCAACCTCTGGAGTGACAATCTCTGTGCAAGTTAGTCCATGATTTGGTTGCTTTTTTTGCTATTTTTTGTAGTCGGCATAGAGTCTCACTGCCACTGGGTGTGCTCCCCTTCAGTCTCCTGATCTCAGTGGCACTGATTGGGGATGAAGCAGGTGAAGGATATAGCTCAGGATTGAAATTTGTGTTTTTAAGAAAATGATTAGCTATCATGTTGGGATCTAGCATGGTGATATACTGATAACAGCAATTCTAAGTGTATTGTCCTGCTGTTTTTATTGAATGAAGAGCTAGGGAACTTATCTCTGAATTGCTTGGATTCAAACAGTGGTAGACTGAAATGATTATGTTAATAGTATGACATTGCTGTGTGCACGGTAGCGGTTGATACCTGGCCATTGACTTTTCCTTTTGGCTGTTTAGTGCAAATGAACTTCCATTCATAATTGGCCTGATTGGAGTACATAAAAATGCCTTTTTTTTGAAGCAATACCTGGCCATTGTGTAGAGTTAGACTGGTAACACTGGCTGTCAGTAGTAAATAGTACTTTGTTAATCTTTGTGAGGCAATAAAATAGCTCCCTTAAACATATGTATTCTAAAATACCAATGCTATTAATTTCTAGCTCTTATTTTGAACCTAGAGTTTGATATTAAGCCAATTCAAATGTAAGTGCAGAATGAAAGCTGAGAATGCTAAGGAAGTTTCTTTTTTGTGGACTGCAGGTATCATGATTTTCACATTCATTGCATCAACAGGAGGCTTAAGACTCGCAGTGAGGCTTTCGTGGATTCAAAGCTCAGTGTAATTTTTATCTTTTCTCTTATTTGGACAAGAAAGAGTGGTTCCTCTCCAGATGAACACAGATAATCTTGTTGGGAGTTCCAGCTCAGATTATCATTTGCTGTCCTGCTCTCTGTACTGAACTAGCACTGCATATGCACGCAAGTTGAGATTACCGTGGGTGTTGAGTGTTGACAGACAGATACTGATTTCCTTGTTCATGGGAATGTTACAAGCCAAGTGCTTCTGATCCAATTCAAGTTGTGTGAATAAAGTGCATCTCGTACTTGTAACCTGGTGTGTGTGCCGTTTGTTCTTTCGATGCACCTCTTGGATTCTCTCGTTTGTTTGCAGTTTGACTGGTGCTAAATACATTAGCAGCAGAGCATCGTAAGGCAAGCAAAACAAAGGCCACTAGGCCTGCCAACTGGAGCAAACGCGCCAGCAACCCGGGCGCGCCTCGAACGCACCAGCAACCCGGGCGCGGCCGTAACGCGCAAGCAACCTGGGCGCGGGTCTAACGCACCAGCATCCCTGTCGCGGCGGCAACCCGGGCACGGGTTATACTGCGTCTGGTTTTTGTTTTGGTCCGTGAATGTGGACTTTTGAGACTTTGACATGGAAACTTTTCAAATATGCAATCAATTGCGTTTTGCTTGGCCCGTGAATGTCCATTATTTACCTGTCTTTTTTTTATGCTGAATATGTTGCATACAGCTGGTTGAATTTTCCATTTTTCTATTTAAATCTAGTTGCTGAAGTCAATGCTCATTTGTCAAAGACATAAACACATTACTGAATCAAGTTTAGGCCCCTGTCGACGCAATGTACAGTCACTGACTTTATGTAATAAAAAGTGCATAATTCATATATACAAAGCTTGCATCTGCAGACGGTCCACGAACTCCGTGGCCACTTGGATTACTCCTTTGCATCAGCATGGAATCCAGATGGCCGAACATTCGCCACTGGAAACCAAGACAAGACATGCAGGGTCTGGAAACCAAGACCAGACACTCGTGACTAAAGCCGATAATACTTTGCGGCCACCAAACAGACAAATCAGAGTATGCCGCAAGTACAAAAAATAACTGGTTCAAATATGCAAACTTTTTTCTCACGGAAATGCACAAACAAAAAGAATATCCGACTTAATCTCCAAATCGAACAGGTAGGTCCTCTATCTCCGGATAAGTTTCACAACACTAGTACTCAAGACTTCACGCGATGAGAATAACTCGCCGTAGCCACTATCAGATATCATGGTCCAGTACCGTGACTTCCCAGCAGCCTTCACCTTGGCTGCATTCAGGACGAACATGTAATTCCAAATTAGTAGGTAATATGAATTTGACACTAATCACATATATGTGCAAATCAGTACTTAACGGCTTGAGCGGGGAGTGTGTGACGGCGTGAGCGGGGAGTGCGGCGGTGGTGCCTCCCGCACCGACTGCCGGCGGCGATCCCCGACACCCTAACCCTAACGCGCGGAGAACGAAAGTGAACGAGGGAGGACGGACAGGAGGCCGCACGTGGATGGCTTCAACAGAGGCAGGGCTTCAGTTGGCTAGGCCACGTAGGGCTGTGGCCCAGCAAACTAGTTGGGCTCCCGTTTAGGTATCTTGCAGTTTTTTTTTTTTTTTTTTTTTGGGTAGGTATCTTGCAGTTGAAGTCCCTTTTGCAAAACTTTTTTTTTTTAAGAAAACGTTTAACTAGTAATTGAAGCTTTTCAAGACTAATTTTTTTGGCAACATTTCAATACTAATTTGAAAAAAAAAATCCAAACTAACATATTGTGTGCATCTGCGTAATTTTTGAGCATTATAATTATTTATCGCTTTACTCAAAAAAATAAATGTTAAAATACCCTATTCTATCTTGAAAAATTTAAACACTTGCGTGGACACACCATTTTGGTATATAGTCATGAGAAAAAGGTTTCAAAGGATACGGATGAAGTGGTGATACAAATCATCACAAAGGTATACATGTCTCACTACGACCAATATGAGTATCGAGAGAGATGTCGCCACATGTGAGACTTGTATATCACCACTATCGCGAAAAACATCCTAGACTTTAATAGGGTGTTCAAGGAGCTAAAATGAGATGTTGTGTGCATCTATGCAATTTTTAGAGCAAGATTACCTATTATTGTAATTTTTTGTTGATTTACTATAGAATAAATGCTAAAATACTCTAACCTAACTAGAAAAATCTAAAAACTTGCATAGACATATCGTTTTGGTGTATAGTCATGAGAAAAAAGTTTCAATTGATTCGGACAATGTGGTGGTGCACATCCTCACAAAGGCATACATGTCTCACTACGACCAATGGAACTATGTGTGAGATGTCGCCACATATGAGACTTGTATATCACCACTATCGCGAAATCATCCGAGACTTTAATAGGGTGTTCAAGGAGCGAAAATAAGATGTTATGTGCATCTGTACAATTTTTGAGCAAGATTACCTATTATTGTAATTTTTTGTTGATTTACTATAGAATAAATGCTAAAATACCCTAATATAACTAGAAAAATCTAAAAACTTGCATACACACACCATTTTGGTGTATAGTCATGACAAAAAAAAAGTTTGATTGATTTCGACAAAGTGGTGATGCACATCCTCATAAAGGCATACACGTCTCACTACGACCAATGGAACTATGTGTGAAATGTCGCCACATGTGAGATATGTATATCACTACTATCTCGAATCATCTCGAGACTTTTAATAGGGTGTTCAAGGAGCTAAAATGAGATGTTGTGTGCATCTGTGCAATTTTCAAAAGCACGTTTACCTATTATTTTATTTATTTGTCCAATTACTCAAGAATAAATGTTAAAATCCCCTAATCTCACTAGAAAAACCTAAAAACTTGCATAGACACACCATGTTGGTGCATAATCATGAGATAAAAGTTTCAATTGATTCGGACAAAGTGGTGGTCCACATTTCTCACAAAGACATACACGTCTCAATACGACTAATGTGACTATGTGTGAGACGCCGCCACATGTGAGATATGCATGTCGCCACCATCTCCAAATCATCCGAATCTTTAATACGGTCTTTATGGGGCCAAAAATGATGTAAAAATAATATGGAGAAAGATAATATGATGAAATAACAAAAAATATTGTAAAAGCAAAAAAAAAAAAAAAAAAAAAAAAAAAACCCTATGGGTTTCAAACACGAGAGCCGGAGACCAAGCTCTAACCGCCAAACCGTTATGCCACTCAAGTCTGTTTGGTATGTGTCCATAGACGGATTCTTTTAACCTAGAAGTGAGGATTGGGAGCCGGCCCATCCACGGACATACACACGCGCGGCAGTAACATTAAGGTATGCCGCACCACCCTTCTAGGCGCGTCACGAACGCTCCACCCAGCCAGCGCGGCTTCAATTCAGGATCGATGTTCATGAACTCAAAGGAAAACTTGATCAATGAGTTGTGACAATTGTACATAGCCATAATGGATCAATGATCCTATATTCATAGTCATCGTACATCGATCTCACACTTTGGAGACATTGGCGCCGAGCGCTGGTTGCGTTGATGCCGCACCTTCAGTGCTAGCTAGCGTTCGCGACGCGCCGAGAAGGTGGGCGTTGGGACGGGACGCGTGCCCGATCGTTGTCGCCGCACCAAGATGGTCGACAGCGTCTTGGCGCACCATGGTGGTGGGCGCGTTGAAATCGATACACCAACCAGGCCGGCCGCACCATGGTGGGCGGGCGCGTTGAAATCGATACACCAACCAGGCCCGCTGCAGAGCAGCTCGCCATATTTGTTTAGAGCGGCGTTCAGCTGGTCTAGCGGGCAATAACCTGTAAACATATCGGCAAGAACAAGACATCACAACCGACAACAATCTTGGTCATCATTAAGTCCCATTGCAAAGAGTTCTAGTTGCCCGGACTTCTATAAACAAGACAGTCTTAGCATAAGTAATCCACTATTCTGTAAAAGGGCATTCCAGGATTTCCATTACAAGAAAAAAGAATACAATCTGAATCAAAATAAGGGTTTTGCAAGGCTATGATGCTATAGTTAGCCCAGCACTGACTACAGAGCATGTGTTGGTCCTGGTCCAGTTCAGTTCATGTCCATCTCTCATTTCTTCGCCTTAGAGAAACGGAGGCACCTGTACTTCTCACCACTGACAGTGATCTCAAGGGCTCCATCTTGGTTGTCTTGGCTGGATGCTGTTCCCATGAGGACACTCTTTTCCTTCTCTAAATTCTCCTTTTCCATCTTCAGCCTGGCTTCTTGCATTCACACAAATAAACAGATTATCAGCACTCCATTTCTGAACAAAAAACAATAAGAGCTTAATGAAGTATGAATCCTGTAATCTATTGGCAAGGGGCGGTGCAACAGGACATTTCAGCAGGAGCAAGCTTGCATAAAAGGGATGTTAATTACTTATCACTCGGTTGTCTTTATACCCATAGCTTTTCTTGTTAATCAGAAACCATGCATATAGCCTAGTGTATAAGACAAGGTTGTGGTTTTTATGTTCTTGGTTTAGAATTCAGAGTACAAGTGTCCAGATTATTGTCCAAGTTCAGTCATTAATACTGCTATATTTCAGCAAGTAGTTTAAAAGGATTATAGGCTCATCATAGGAGGTAATTCTTGCAATCCTGAATCAACTATATATGGTGCAGTCCTGAATCAACTAATTTAAGCCCGTCTCCTTAACCAAGGTTTTTGCTTGCAGCAGGCACTGCATGCTCTCCTACTAAATTTTTGCTTCATAGCTCATATTCTATTTGTACGTATAGGACACCACCATCAGTGACTAATCTATCTTTTTTGTTGATGCAGGAGAGAATGTCGGGTGTTGAGTATTAGATGAGATGCTACAATTTTATTTTGCTAAATTTGAGAAATGATGAATCCATGATACATCGATCACCTCTTCTAAACTTGGTTGATACTGAAACCTAATACTCTGAAACTGTTTGTTGGTTCTGAGTTCTGTCTAGTGCCTATCTGGTAATAACAGTGTGCACACAAGCTAGTGATGATAAAATGAAAGCTTTCTTTCTCAGTTACTTTTCTTTTATGTACATATAAAAAGCAGTTTATGTGGAAACAACGCTACACAAAGTTTCAGTGTATAGTGTGTCTTTCTACTGTTTAGTCCACTGATGACAAATCAATTAATTAATTAACTGAATGAAGCTACTTTTTGCGGCTACGAAACATACAGGATGGCGACTGCAGAGCAAGCTTGCATAATGATTGAGAGGCGTCTAATGCTATCATGTTCACAAAGATTTACAGGAACATAACCAATTCAGTAAAGGCAATACAGGGAGAAAACTAATGGAGCGTTACCTCACTGGCAGCCCATGGTTCAGGGATTCAGGCGTTCGCTCGATCAGGTGATGTGCATGTGTGGTTGCTCTCGTGCTCCAGCACAGCTTTGCCTTCGTACAGCCTGAGACGGCGGTGGAAGAGCACGCGAGCCACGGCTCAGCAAAGACGGGCACCGTGGAGGTCGAGTGCCCCGCGCCCCGGCGTCGATGCCAGCTGAACCGGGGCGGCGGCGTCCGACGCTTCCTTTCCTTCACATCGCCGCCGTCCACGACCACGCCCGCGACGCCGACGGCGTTCCCCCCACCGCTCCGTGCCACCCTCCACCGACTCTCCGCCGCCGCCCGGAACGCCATCGGCGGCGCGTTCCCCCGCGCCCGGCAGGGGCGGCGCCGGCCTCGACGACCAACCTTCAGCTGGAAGGGATCGAATGGTCGGATGGCGGCCCGACGCGGCAAGCCCCGCAATGTCTCCTCCCACCGGCGGCGGCGATGATGGCGCGGATCGGAATCGGGCGGAAGGCGCGGCGCGGCAAGCCCGCAAGTTCATCTCCGATCGGCGGCGTTGATGGTGGGGCGGCGGCGGAGAACGCGCCGGTCCTAGAGGCGAGAATGAACCCTAGAACGAGATGAGGATGAAACTCGAATGCACCTTAAAAAAAAAATCATCTAACTATAGTACTTTAATCATTTGATCATATCATAAAATTTTTTGTTCCAACTGTAAATGTACAATTTTACCCTCGGTCAAAAAATAGAACTACGGAAAAGCAATTAACACAGGATCCAAATACCACAAATTTTTAGAGGCGTTGGGAGGCGTTTTGTCTCATATGGCCCACATGTCATGGACACGGGGAAACGCCTCAGGGTGACGCCTCTCCATTGACGCCTCCCAACGCCTTTTCTCATTTTGGGCCCACATATCATACACACAGGAAACGCCTCCAGACGCCTCTCCAACCATTGTAAAAAAGTTCAACATTCTATACATACTCCTGCATCAATGATCTAAACAATTTCTTCTAGAAAAAAAAAGAATCAAAGCTTCCAGTACTTTTGAGTCACTTTTGAGTCCCGGCTTTCACAGTATAGCCATGACCTCGCCGTCGCCGAGCCACAGGCCAGTTCGGCTGTGGCTAAGCCGCACTCCCAGGCCAACAAGGCCGCACCGATAAGAAAAACGGCTCTAAATTCCTGAACTTCATCACCGAAGCGGTTTATATCTTCAATGGTCGTTTGGCAGGTTTTCGACATGAGCCAGAGCAGCTACAACTGCGCCAATTGAGCCTACCTGGGTCCCAAAAAGTGTCGGATCCAACACGAGATAGGAAAATTTGTCCTTATTTTGATAGCTAATACAGCAAACAAATCACAATATCAATTTACAGGTTACTGACCCAGCAGAAACAGTACATGGTACAGCAGAATAATCAATTCATCTTACAAAAGCAAGCACCACACACATAGCATTAGTATCATTGGCTTCTTGAGGTGTGAAGAATCAGATGATGTTCCACACCAATGTGACTTCCAAACCTCTTTTGCCTAAGGATTTTGTGATACACGCGACCAAACAACAGTGACTTCAATTTTACAGAACCCAATGTCAAGCTCACTGATACTTTTATTTTCCTCCAAAGGCTGAATCACGACATCTTTTTTCCACAACTTTGATGTCATCTTGTAATGCCTTGACCTGAAATATCACCTCACCAAGACATTCAGTTGAAATGACATTCCGTGAAAGCTTTATATTGCCATCACCAGCAACAGGCACTTGCTGACATTGAGAATCAAGTAAGATGATTCTCTCATGGACAACACCTGGGCTGATGCTAATACCACTGAAAACATTAGTGACAGAAAATAGGCCTCGCAAACCAGATGGCCATGACCCATCAATGATTCTCACAAATATCGTAGCCTCCACAGAGAAACCGATGTGGCCAAGCGTAAACTCCAGTCTGCTAAGCTTGCTAGTGTAGCCACGTTTAAACACACGTGAAAGCATGCCAGAGCATGTTAGTGGAGAAACTAGAAAGCTCAAGTATTCATCCTCGGACTCAGTAGCACCCTTTACTTTAAGGTCAACCTCCATGATCACAGGATCTGACCATATATCTGAAAAACTAACTGCACGGGTAGGACCTTCCAATACAAAATATGGATCCTGCATATACAACACCACAATATGAAACCAAAGCAAGGGGGTGAATATTGAGCTACGTAATAATAAATCAAATCAAAAGACTTTTTGTATCTCCCCCAACTACTAGTTTTTGGGGTTGGATTTTTCTCCTACTGCTGGGGATGCTCAGCCTCATACTGAATCAGTAATTGGTTGAACCTGGCTTGTGCGGTACTACAGAATGATTAATTGACTTGATCAAACCCATAGATATATGGGCTGATTTTTATTACAATCATTCCTCTGACTTAATTTGCACATGAATTGAGCTGTCTGTGTATGATTCCAGTGCAAGCAAAAAGCACAGCAACTCTACATGCATGTGAACCATGGTGATTAGCCCAAAAAGCCACCATCCTTAAAACACACCAACAGCAAGTCTAAGTATCTAATAACTAAGTTCAAAAAAAAGTATCTAATAACTACTTATCAAATAAAAAATCAACAGCCACATTTGGCTCCAACAGAAGCTCATAACAAAGATGTTCTTGATAATTGGAAATCCTATTTGTCCATACTTGCAGCTTCCCTGATATTAAATTTCAAGCTCATGACTTGAGCACTAATAGGTACTACTATGCCAATACTGTAATTGCAAGCCTGCACCAAGCATCTTCCTAATAAGGTGTAGAAATCACATTGATTCCAATGCAGTGCAGAAACAGGCACGATAATCCTACATGCAAGTGATCGAAGGCAATTTCTTGGGTGCAATAAACCTCACTACTAGAAAACAGGTTTAATTTTATAAGCTCGTCAAAGGTGATCACTGATCATATTCAATGGCCAATTAATGGAACTATATGTTGAAGGACAACACATACGATTCAGAAGGGCAAACATGTTAGTGGGATAAAAGGTTAAAAAACTATGATACTTGTTAGGAAGCACAACAGTAGAAAAACAAAACAAAGAATCATGCATAAGTATAGTTCTTCCAACCTTCTCAGTGAGGGTCTGACAGTCATCTCTTTTGCACTGGAAGATAATATTGCGATTGTGGTCTACCGGGTCGCGCACAGCAATCATACCAAAGACATCAAGTGGCAGCTGTAAGCTCCCTCTTGTTGCAGCTAGCTTCACCGAGTAGACCTGTAGAGTATTCCTTTGGACGAAAACCAGCTTAAGAGCTTTATCTTTGTCTGTGAAACGCATAGGAGAGATCCTGGCTGCAAGTAGTTGTAAAATATTTCAAATGGGTAGCAACTGCAGTAATAATAGCAACAATGAGAGGTCCTTGAAGAGCTCCCTCATTGCTTCCTTGTGCTCCGGCTCGAGGTTGTCGGTGAGATTAAACCAAGGCAGGCCTGAGTGAGATGAAAAAAAAAAAAAAAACACTCACTGGTGTCCTCGAATGAACCGTAGACCCCGTAGTAGCCAGACCATTGTTTATCCCATAGAATGCGATAGCGTCTAACAGTCATCCAGTGTTGTGCGTCATCTGGCTCCATCTCCTCTAGCTCCGGTTCCTCGGGCTCCCTCATCGTCCATACATCTACCCTCGATTTAGGCTTGTGTTCCTCATCCTCCTCTGATTCCTCACCCTCCCATACCTCGCCATCCAAGTCAACAAAGCAGACGCGTCGCTCTTTCCCTTCCGTCTTCATCTGTGCTTCCAGCTTCAGTGACTCCGCGTGATGATTCTCGTCTACTTCCTTCCCATCTTCCATCTCGGGTTGCTCAAGTTCTATCATCCTCCACACGTCTACTTCCTTCCCATCTTCCATCTCCATCCTTCTTGGCGGAGATTTAGGCTTTGGTTCCTCATCCTCCTCTGATTCCTCACCCCCCCATACATTGCCATCCACGTCAACAAACTCACCCCCCCATGCCTTGAGATCCAAGTCAACAAAGCAGGTGCCTCGCACTTTCCCTTCCGTCTTCATCTGTGCTTCCAGTTTCGGTGACTCCGCGTGATGATTCTCTTCGTTCCCTTTCATCATTACTTCCGCTTCAAGCTTCATGGATTCCCCGTGACGATCCTCGTCACCCAAACCCAAACGACCCAAATCCAAACGAAGGAGGGGATGGACCACAGGAAATTTTCCTTCCGTCTTCATGGGCCCTTCAACAGAGATTGCATCTTCTTCTTCCACTGCCATCTTCATCGGCGCCTCAAACTTCAGACCTGCAGGCTGCAGCGATTGGTGGATGTTCGGCGGCAATGCTCAAGTCTCGCTGGCTAGAAAAGTTATAGACTTCGATGGATGCCGTAGAATATATATGGCATCGGACGCAGTCCATATCATTACCGATTAATGATACGTGCCAACGGTACGCTTTTGGAAAAAAAAAAATATCATTACCGATGACGTCACCTTTTTTTGTTGGCCCACGGCCGAACTGGACACTACGATGGGCTCAAATTGAGGCCTAACGCGAGTCGGATGTTTGTGGTGGTGCCGAGCTCTCCTCGAACTGGACACCTGCAATGCAGCATGAAGGCCACCGAGCGCTCCGAAGATGAAGACCCGGGGGCTTCTCTATCTTGGGAGGCACGTGGCACCGTATGGGAGATGAAGACCAGGACACGGAGCACTTGCATGCGAATCGTGTGGTGGTGATGGGCCCGTGGCACAGTAGGTAGTAGACTCCTCCACGAAACGTGTTGTGTTGCAGTCAAGATGTCCTTGGCCGCATCGCCGAAGTCGAACTCCAGCTGCTTCCGCCGCCTGTTCCGCATGGAGGTGACGCCAACGCGTGCGGTCGAGCCCGCGGTCGCGGTCACGTGACGATCAGCGGAGGCATGCCGATGCCGAACAGCGTCATCCGACCACGACCGCTTCGCAGGCTGCGGACTCCAAAGGTACCTCAGGGGAAGGAGGGATCAGGAGATGTGCTTGTCGGAGGCCTGCTGACGAATCTCCTGCTCCTGCTCCTGCTCCTGTTTGGACTACTCGTTATCTGCATACCTGTGGTAGGTGTGGTCGTGTGGAGCCATCGTGTGCGCCATTTTGGTGCCTTTTTGTGTTGTATAGCTGCTCCATCCTCCTTAAGTATCCAATGTGTTTATAGCAGTAGCATCATGAATTGCCTATAGTAGTGCTCCATCTTCTTCTTCTTTTTTGCGAAAGGGAAAGGGTTTTCATTAGATTTGGAAATCAAAACCATCCCCTATTACAGATAAGCACCGGAAACCAACAAGGACCAAGTCGCAAAATCCCTTTGTTTCTAGAGAAATCGGCGGTCTTCGCTGCCGCTAAGAAGACGATGACCACCGACCTCGCCCACCAGAGATGTTGAGGAAGCCCAACGCATGGACGACACCGCAACATCCAATGACCCGGAACCACCAAGCCGCATCTATATCGTTGACAGAGTATCAACAACTCCCTCTTCTTCTCCGGCGACGAACAAGTCCTCCGCTACCAGCACGGAGACCTGCGGCTGGAAGAGATCCACCCCGACAGTCAAACCTGAAAGGTCCCTTGTGGTTTTCGGTAATTGAGTGACAACTAATATGTGTGATTGAGATAATACACAAGAAATTAGTTCACATATGATGACGCAATGAAGGAGCTTTATTGCATATGAGACATGACATGGAGTCATGTGACCAAGGTGGTGAAGATCAAGATGAGGTCTGGCTTGATGGACCGGTTGCAAGAGTGAAGGGCAAGTCAAGGCTTTGAAGTCATGGACCGCGAGGCGGTGAAGCTTGGGCAAGACTTGGCGCCGACGGACCGACGCAATGGTGAAGAGCAAGTGAGGTCAAGATCGATGGACCGGACCAAGAAGGTCATGTGATGATATGGAGTGGATCATATCATTCTTGATCGTGTTGATGCATGTGTTGCATCGACAAATTGGAGGAGATGGAGCGGAATGGAAATGCGCAAGGCAAAGGTATAACCTAAGGCATTTCATTTCGCTGGTCATGGGAGCTTAGAGAAGTTTATGACCAGGTTTAGGATAGAGGGCCATACTATCAAGAGGGGCAATCTTGTTTGCATATCGGTCATCTAGTGCCACTTGTGCGATCTAACTTTGCGATGTGTTAGGATCGAGTGGCGCGGAGAGCTAACCCTTCCTTAGAAACGGTTGTGAAAATGCTAACACACATGCACGTGGTGATGTACACTTGGTGGTGTTGGCACATTTACAAAGGAGGTGGTGTTTGCAGGGTTGAGTTGGGTTTGGGTACCGCTCACCCTCCTGTCGAGCTTGCGAGGCGGGATTCGGCGCTTTTGAGAAAATAAAACTTCTATTTTCCATTACGCTGGATGCAACTTGGTGGTGAAAACATTCTAACTTTCGTGCTCAAGTTGGTATAGTTGTTGAGTAGCATGGTGGAGTTAGCGGCGTCGACGGGCTGTAAAACGGCGGTTTTACATGCGCCGGACGCCGCACGCGCAAGCGTTGGACGCTGGGGCAGCGTCCAGCGCAGTGAGAGAGCTTGGGCAGCGCACAACGTCCGGGGGCCTCGGCCGGTTGATCTAAATGGAAGATATTCACACACAAAAAAAGGTTCAGTACTAGGAATATTTGTCCTTATATTGAGCTAATACAGTAAACAAATCTCATGGCTGTGATTAGATCACCCGAAGTTGGCTTGAGTCACATCGAATCATTAAATGGATCAAAAGACACGTGCATGGAGTGGGAAATGTAGGTAAACAAAATAACTAATTGCACAGTTAAAATTTACATTGCGAGGCTAATCTTTTGAGCCTAGTTACCTCATGTTAGGATAATATTTACCACAAACAAACGAAAAATAAGTGATACGGTGCTTTTCAGTTCGAAGCAATGCCAATTTTCAGGATCTAGACACACTCAATATTAACTTACAGGCTACTGACTTCAGCAGAAATAGGCAGAGTAC
The DNA here is from genome assembly GCA_015847255.1 of Hyparrhenia diplandra. NCBI lineage: Eukaryota > Viridiplantae > Streptophyta > Magnoliopsida > Poales > Poaceae > Hyparrhenia > Hyparrhenia diplandra. The sequence continues at coordinate 113,409 of JADLZK010004817.1, forward strand.
CGATTCTTTTTTTCGAAAGCGTGCACATTACACGTATTGCATTAAGGGGAAAATAAAGTTATTACACGTTGTGCGCCTTAGCCAACCAAATTGTCCGCAACGCACAATAACACACTGACAGTGATTGCTGGCTTAAACGGCGCTGTGGATGCGGTGTACTGTAAAAGTAAACTAATGTGCGTCAGGTAGGAAACTACAGGTACTCCTAGATGAGATGCACCGGCGTGGGAAGGGACCCAAGATCCTTGAATCCTGCGCCCGCCTAGGCCAGCGCCTCATCCTTGATGACTGTCGAAGGTTCTTCGGTTTCGCTCTTTTCACACCTCCCAAGTCACCAAGAGAACCAGGGTGTCGAAACCCTTTCGAATGGCTTGGGTACACGCCCGCTGGACGCCCGACCACCGGGGAGACCAAGTTGTTGTCCGGGCGCGGGGCAAAGCCGATCCAACCCCCGCGCCAAAGCGATCGGTGCCACACCTCTCTGGTATAGACGCAGCCCAGGAGCAGGTGGTCGGCGGCCTCCGGCAGCTGTGAGCACAACGCGCAGTCGTCCGACTGCTGCAATCCATGGCGCTTACGCCGCTCAGCCGTCCAAAGCCTGCCGTGTAGTCCAAGCTAGAAGAAGAATTTGACCTTTGGTGGCGCCTTGACACGCCACAACTCCTTCGCACCTAGAAGCTTTGTGGACCCCAGGAAGAATGCATTGTATGCGGACGTTGTGTTGTTACGACCGAGGCCGCCCATCTCCACACGAACCGATCGTCCACCCCTGGCTGCAACACAACCCCCTGCACCTTATCCCAAAGCTCTGCGTACTCAACCAACGCGGCCATGCTGTATGCTGAGGAGATGTCCTGAATCCACCGGTCGTCCTGCAACGCGTCCTGTACGGTGCGCTTTCTTCTTCTTGCTCCTCTTTGCGCTCACGGCGGTTTGGTGCGGTCTTGCAGATAGCCCCGTCCGTAGCAATGCGTCGGTCCGAATAGAGCGCGTGCTCCATCTCCAACAACCACGGATACCGAAGCCGCAAACATTCTGTCCACATTGCGATCTGGCTTTGCCGGCAGGAGAGCGCAAGGAGCATCAAGGCAGGTTCGTCGAGTCCACTCCCAAAGCAAGCGCAAAGACGTAGGCGAGGATGGTGAGGTCGGGCAACCCTAGACCGCCATGTTCTCGGGGGGAGCACACGATCGGCCATGCCACTCGACATTTGCCTGAAGCCACCGTGTCTGTCCCTGCCCAAAGGAACGCCCTACGCCGCTTGTCTACTTGCTTGATCCCCCAAGGGGAGAGGGCGTGGCAGATTGATACATGTACCGGGATGGCCGACATCGTGGTATGGACGAGCTCCTTCCTCCTCGCTTGGTTGAGTAGCCCTACCTTCCAAGTCGGGATCTTTGCCGCAATGGCATCCACAACCGCTTGCTCATTCTCGCTGAAGATCTCTTGTTTGGTTTTGGCTAATTAGTGACACCTAAGGACTAATCTCTCGATGCTAAGTGTTTGACTAGATTGGAGATTGGTCGTGCGAGTTGGTGTGTGGTGGTCATGGAGGATGGATCGAGGTGATCCAAAAGTTGATCAAGCATGCAACTCGGTGGAGTTTCGGAGATCAATTGTCCCCAAGGCAAAGGTATAACCATAGGGCTTTTGATTTCACACCCAAGACACCATAGAGGGTGTGGGTGGTTATAGGATCGATAAGCCGTACTATAAAGAGGGGAAACTTATCATACATATCGGTCCTCATGTGCCTTTAGGTTCAAAATTCATATGCATGCATTCTAACCTAAAGAGCTAACTCCGCGCTTGTCGAAAATGTTTCGAAAATGCTAACACATGGTGTCGGGGTGTTCTTCGACGTGTCGGCAACAAGAAACAAGTGACGGAAGTCGGTTTGGAGCAAAGGCGAAGGAACGACGACAAAACGACGAAGATTTCGCGGCTTCGGCGTGGCCGGGACGCGACCGGCCGAAGTCGGTGGATCCGACCGACGCACCCGGCCGATGAGTCCGGCCAATTCCGTAAGGGGGTGTAAACGGGGTTCGCCCTCGCCGACGGACGCACCGACCGGATGCTTCCGGTCTTGGCCCGGAAGCATGACCGGACGCGGCCGGGCCGGACCCGGTCCGGGCGGGGGTCCGATCCTTTGATTCGGGGGTTGTCGGTTGTGACGGACCCACCGACTCACCGGTGAGTCCCGGTCGAAGGCCCCGGTCGGCTGCAAAACCGTGGGTTTCCCCCCCAACGGCCACATTTCATGGTGAGGGGTATTTATACCCCTTGGCTGCCTCTTGCTCTCTCTCTTGGTCATTTGAATCATTCCTAACATCTTTGAGCAAGCAAGCAAGCCTCCCTCCTCTCTCATTCTTGATTTGAGCTTCATTCTTGAGAGAAGAGTTGATCCAAGTGCATTGCATCGAGTTCTTGCATCTAGAGGCACTTGGGGATCGTTGTGAGCCGGTGAGTTTCTTGTTTTTCTTGGAGACACCGCTCCTAGCCGGCTTGGTGATTTGGTGGAGTTGTTGGCAAGAAGAGGAGATTGTTTCTTGGCCACCTCCGGGCGAAATTGTGAGAGGATCACGCACTCCTCGTCGGGAAGACAAAGTGCAAGGAATACATTGCTCGTGTCTTGGGTACCACACTTGTGAGTGGTCTGTTGAGGCTAGCAAGGGCACCGCCTAGCTCAAACACCATCCTTGTGTTGGTCGGCACAACCGGAGAGTAACTTGTCGGTGTACAAGCGAACTCCGGGTGAACAAATCGACTTGTTCATTGTCTCATTGTGTGGATCATCACCTTCATGTGATTGATAGTTTTTCTTCTTCCCGGTGATTGGTTGACATCCTCTACACGTCGGTATAACAAGCTTCTCACTCTAGCTTTGCTTTCCTAGTTTACTTTGAGTAGAGAGCTAGCACTTGCTTGTGTAGGTTGTTTTTGCTAGCATAAGGATCATATTAGGTTTGCTCACTAGATAGTGTAGTGACATAGCCTTGATTGACTTAGAGATCATAGCAATTTGCTAGAATTGTCACTAGAGGCTTGCAAGACAATAGAGCTAGTGCAAACCGCGTTTACGCCTTTTGTTATACTAATCGGTTTGTTAATTGAGCTTGTAGAAATTTTTATAGGCTATTCACCCCCCCCCCCCCCTCCCCCTCTAGCCATCTAGGACCTTACACTCGCGGGCAAGCCTGGTCACGGACAAGGGAGCCCCAAGGTACTTGGTGGGGAAGTTCTGTAGACGACAGGGGAACACCTGTAGGATGTCGTTGATCTTGTCGTCAGTGCATCAGATAGGGGTGATGGAGCATTTGTCGAGATTGGTCGTCAGTCCTGACGCCCCGGCGAAGAGGTCGAGAATTGCCTTGATGCACACAAAGTCAATGGGCATCGGCTGGACGAAGACGACGAGGTCATCCGCATAGATCGAAGCTCGGTTCCTGATTGTGTTGCCGGGTAGAGAGTGAACTCGTGTCCGCGCTCCGCCTCTCTCGCAACGCAGCGTTGAGCACCTCCATCGTGATGACGAACAACAGCGGTGAAAGCGGATCCCCCTGCCTGAGGCCACGGGCGTGGTAGATGCGTCGGCCCGGCCTCCCATTGACCATCACCTTTGTGCTTGCGGTGCACAGCATGGCCGAAATCCAATCCCTCCATCGGCGTGGGAACCCTGCGTGCTCCAGAGCTCAAGCAAGAACGGCCACGATACCGAGTCAAAGGCCTTTGCGAGATCGACCTTAAGAAGGATCTTGCGGGAGTGCAGCCATCGACATGTGGAATGCACTGTCTTGAAGTTATCATGGATGCGACGCCCCCTGATGAACGTCGTCTGGTTTGGCTGTACGAGCTCGTGCATACTTGGTGCAAGGCGAAGTGCGAGACACTTGGCGAAAAGTTTGCCGACGGAGTGGATGAGGCTGATCGGGCGATAGTCCCCAATGGTTGTTGGGCACGTACGGGTTCTTCTGCAGGAGCACCACCATAGCTGTCTCGTTTAGATGGCTGAAGTCTCGGAAGTCTTGATCCCACCATGCTTGGAACGCACAGAGGACATCCTGGCTGACCACGGGCCAGACCGCCTTGTAGAACACGGCGGTGAAGCCGTCTGGTCCCGGCGCTCTGCCAGAGGGTGACTCCGATACAGCCCGCGCGATCTCCTCCAGAGTGAACTGTGCGGCCTGCTCGCTGAGGTCCAAGCGTGGCAAGTGGAGGGCGTCCAGAAACTTCACTATTCAGAGTAATTATTTCGTCTTACAAAAAGCAAACACCACGCACAACATTAGTACAATTGGTTTCTGAAGGTGTGAACCAGCATCTTACACAGCATGCCTTGACTTCCAAACCTCTTTTGCCTCCGGGTTACATGAAACACGGGACCAAAAACAGTGACTTCCATTTTACAGTACCCAATGTCAAGCTCACCGATGCTTTTATCGGCTTCCAATGCGCGAAAACTGATATCCTTTTCCACAACTCTGACATCACCTTCCAGTGCCTTGACCTGAAATATCACCTCTCCAACACTTTCAGTTGAAATAACATTCCGTGAAAGCTTTATCTTGCCATCACCAGCAACATGCACTTGCTGACATCGAGAATCAAGTAAGATGATTCTCTCATGACCAACACCTGGGCTGATGATGATAACATCACTGAAAACAGTAGTGACAGAAAATAGACCACGCAAACCAGATGGCCATGACCCATCAATGACTCTCACAAATATCGTAGCCTCCACAGAGAAAACGACGTGGGCAAGCACAAACTCCAGTCTGCTAAGCTTGCTAGTGTAGGCACAGCTAAACACACGAGAATTCAGTTGGCCAGAGCATGTTAATGGAGAAACTAGAAAGCTCAAGTGTCCATCCTCGGACTCAGTAGCACCCTTTACTTTAAGGTCAACCTCGATGATCACAGGATTTGACTTTGCATCCGAGAACATAACAGCACGGCTAGGACCTGTAAGTACCAAATATGGATCCTGCACACAACACCACAATATGAAACTGAAGCAAAAGAGGTGAATATTGATCATCAAATCAAAACAGTGTAAAACGCAAAATGCAAATGAAAGCTTATTAGCATAATAACACGTCAGTGATAGAGGATGGAGTATTTGCGATGCACAAACAATCAAGTCCCTAGAGATGTCCTGCTTGAAATTACAATATTTTTATCTGCCAATCCCCTTATGAACAAAGATGAAACAACTTTTTTGGACCAAATTCTTGGGAACAACAGAAACTATCAAACCCAAAATATTAGCGGCAGGAAATTCAATGGGCGATGGAACTATGCGTTCAAGGAAAATAGTAAAAAATAAAACTATGATATAGTTTTTACAGTAGTAAACAAACAAAACAAAGAATCATGCATAAGAAATGCTTCCAACCTTTTCAGTGAGTGTTTGGCATTCATCCCTGTTGCGCTGGAAGATAATATTGCGATTGTGGTCTATCGGGTCGCGCACGGCAACCATACCAAAGACATCAAACGGCAGCTCTAAGCTACCCTCTTGTTGCAGCTAGCTTCACCGAGTACACCTGTAGAGTATCATTTTGGTCATAAACAACGTCCAGCACCTTGTCTGTGAAACGCATGGGTGGGATCCTGGCTGCAAGTAGATGTAAAAATATTTCAAATGCGTCAAGATCAAGTACAATAGCAGGCTAGCTAGCAGCTGCAGTAATAATATTATAGCAGCAATGAGTATCAGATAGAATTTAAAGTATCCAATCTACTCAACATAGAAATTAAATAGAATACACAATCTAACTCTAAAATATAATTTGCTAGTGATCACTACACTACTTTAAGGACCAGGGGATTAAACCAAAGGCAGGCCTGGGAGTGAGATGATTTGATGGGAAAAGAACTCACTGGTGTCCTCGAATGAACCGTGGTAGACCATCGTTCCTCCCAGTGAATACGATAACGGCTAACAGTCATCCAATGTAGTTCGTCGCCCGGCTCCATCTCCTCCAGCTCGGGTTCCTCAGGTTCTATCATCCTCCACACGGCTACTTCCTTCCCATCTTCCATCTCCATCCTTCTTGGCGGCGATTTAGGCTTGGGTTCCTCATCCTCCTCTGATTCCTCAGCCCACCACACCTCGCCATCCAAGTCAACAAAGCAAACGCGTCGCTCTTTCCCTTCCGTCGTCTTCATCACCGCTTCAACCGAGATTGCTTCTTCTTCTTCGACTTCGAGACTGGACCGCCGGCAACGCTTCCTTTAATGTCTTGTTCCGTTGTTTGGTTAGCCCAGGGCGGCATGGTATATATGGTAAGCTCCAACAAACATGATCACGGTTCGGATCCGACTCACGTTTGGGCCTCAATTTGAGCCTATCGCACTGGCCAGGTCTGGCGTGGGCCAATTAAAAGAAAGTGACGTTTTTTTTTCTCGATCTGAACCCAACCCGGACCCGGCCTATATGGCAGCATGAAAGAAAATCCCAGTGGTTTGTATCACGGAAATTGATCCCCACCCGAACTTGTCCAGACATGTTAATTATTTTTGACCTGAGTTGTCCAGACATGTTAGTATGGCAAACTCAAGCATGGGTGAAGAACTAAAGATAGGAGATCCTGTTTGGACTACTCGTTATCTGCATTGGTAAAGCTTTGCATACCTGTGGTAGGTGTGGTCGTGTGGAGCCATCGTGTGCGCCATTTTGGTGCCTTTTTGTGTTGTATAGCTGCTCCATCCTCCTTAAGTATCCAATCTGTTTATAGCAGTAGCATCATGAATTGCCTATAGTAGTGCTCCATTTTTTATTTTTTTTTATTTTTTTTATTTTTTTTTGCGAAAGGGAAAGGGTTTTCATTAGATTTGGAAATCAAAACCATCCCCTATTACACATAAGCACCGGAAACCAAAAAAAGCACAAACAAGGACAACAAGGACCAAGTTGCAAAATCCCTTCGTTTCCAGAGAAATCGCCGGTCTTTCGCTGCCGCACCGAAAAACCGCCGAAGACGAAGACCGCCGACCTCGCCCCGCCGGAGATGTTGAGGAAGCCCAACGCATGGACGACGCCGCAACATCCAAAGCCGCATCTATATCGTTGAAAGAGTATCAGCACCTCCCTCTTCTTCTCTAGCGACGAACAAGTCCTCCACCGCCAGCACGGAGACCAGCGCCTGGAAGAGATCCACCCCAACAGCCAAACCGCCGGTCGGAAAAAGGTCCCGCGCTCACCAGCCGAAGTAGCAACCCAGGAAGATCGGGGAAAGAGAAAACACGCTTTACTTTTTCACACGATACAAACCTCGTCGATGGCACTAACGACACCGGAGAACGTCACCGGTGGGAGGAAGAAAGCGGGAGGGATTATTCGCCAACGCCGCCATCGCCTTCTCCTCATTGACGGTGAGCAGCAAGACGAGCCACAGAGGTACGACGCCCTCCCGGTAGACCCTAGCAGCACCGTCGGCCGACGGCATGCAAACCCTAGACCCAGGACTCGATCCTACTCTATACACATCCGCACGGCAATTTCACAACCATCCTCCCTCTTTAGCCCCGAGATAGAGGCCGGAGTAGGAGAGCGGTGAAATCGACGCTGCATAATGGCGTTGCCCCCTTCGCCCTTGTTGAAACTGTGGCAGGAGAACGGGAGAAGGAAGTAGTACGACGTAGTTTAGCAGTGCTCCATCTTAGGCTGTGTTTAGCACTAAATTTGGCACTATAGCACTTTTCGTTTGTTTGTGGTAAATATTGACCTACCATGGCCTAATTAGGCTCAAAAGATTTGTCTCGCAAAGTACATCCAAACTGTCCAATTAGATATTTTGTTTACCTACGTTTCATACTCTATGCATGCGTCCAAAGATTCGGTGTGATGGGAAATTCAAACGATGTGATGGGAAGTTAAGGGAACTAAACACAACCCTTGTTGAAGCGCCTATCATTTCTTTCTTTCCATAGGCACCACAGCATGGATCGATAATATAAAGGCCACAGTTAGTTGATTGTGGATGCCTCGGTGCGCTTATCATCAGTCTGCAGGTCAAAAGGGGACTAGAACCACACCGCCCTTTTCTATTGAAGCATAAGCTAATATACAACATGGGTTCTTGTGCTTGTAATCCTAAAAAAATGGGTGCATGTGCTTGCCTTCTTTGTCTATGTAATTAATTACTCAGCCATGGTTCCAATCGAGCATTTGACATAGGAGTACATAGACACGTAATAATAGCAAAGCTACTGTTAAAAATTAAGTTCGTTCGTGCTACCATTAGTTAGGATATCCATCCCCGTGGCAACCCAATTTTAGGATGTTTCCTAAGCCCAGCAGTAGAAGAGTACGGACTATCCAATCAGATGAAGTAATAATAGCAAAGCTAGTACACTGAAAAAGGAGTAACATCTTCTGCAGGCAGACCAAAGGGGTCATGCACGTGAAACAACCGGCGAAGGCTTTAGCCTCGCACAAATGATATCGCCATCTTGGACAACATACTTCATTCATTCCTTCCTGGTTGCACCCTATAATTTTTAATACCAAATTCAATGTCTAGTTTCTTTTAGAATTTAATCTTTTCATGGAAAAACATGTGTACCTTCACATCAGATGAGGTGATGCTACGACCTATAAATTTTCATATTAGCCACCTGGTTCAGAAAGTAGGCATGCAATCATATAACTATTGGGGAAGAAGGAGATAGTAGGTTAGGTTCACGTTACATCCCTGTATATCATAATTAATAACAACAACAACTTATAAAATTATAAAGGGTTACCTGGACTAATTAGATATGTCTGCCAAAACAAATAACAATTTCAGTCACAGATCTTCCGCTTTGTAACTGACAAGACCTTACCTGAACAAAGAATTTACAGATTTTTCATCAAACCAATTTTGACTCCCCCGAAAAAGCATACTTTAACGGTAACCATACGAACTAAAATTTAAACAACTCTATTTGCAATAGTAGATATGCTAGCAGTACTAGATTTGAGCGTCAAAATTTCAGACAAAATAGCCTAAGAAAAACACGGATATGTGTAAATAAACACAAGTGAGGCTGATTTAATGAGAAAATAGTGAAGGAGATAAGAGGATGATATGATTACATGTCGCTTTTTTTTTTCCTTAAAAATATAAGAGAGTTGTTTGTTAAATAGGAGAGTTGTGAGCTGTTTGTTACTAAAAAAAATAAGTGTGTTTGACATTATCGAGCTCAGAGCAATCGAGCCAAAAGGAGAAAAGAGATGCCCCTCCCCTCTTCTTCTTCCTCTTTTATAGAGGAGGTGGGAGGTTATGCCTCTCGATGAGGTTGACATTTGCAGAAACACCACTAGGGCCTACAAATGGACCATTGATGATATTTGTATTTACAAAAATGTCGTTGAAGTCTACAAAAGGACACCAGACATTATTTTATATTCTCTATGCCATGTAGTTGGACCTCAAACATGATTGTAGGGGTTATCAACACATAATACATCACCATCGACCCTCAGCTATTTGGTTTTGATAGAGTGTTCAAAACCCAATAGCTGAATACAACAAGGTGCATTCCCAATTACAACTCAAATTCGTACATAATTCCTTTATACACATAGATAGCCTACGGACTACTTCCTCTAGCTAGTCTCCGGCTCGTAATTAGCTAATCTTTGACGGAGCCCTTTGCTCGCGGCTCCATGGCTAGGTCCTTGGTGCCTTGCTCCACGCAATATATTTGAACTTTTGAAGCGAGCAAAGCGATTGACGCAGCCAAAACATGACTTCAAACCTTCATTCACGGGCACCAGGCAAACCTTCTCTATTCGGGAGGATTGCTTCTCCAATGCGTCCACGCTAGCCCATCTTGGCTTGGCCCCGAAGCCTTGGCTAAGGAGAAGTTGGAGGTGTCAATAGGGACCTCTTCTCAAAATGTTCATGACGCCAAAGTTGTTGTTTGGATTGGTGAATTTTTGGTTTCGTGTTTTTTTTCTTGCAAAAAATACACTTCTGCAAAGGACGAGGAGAGGCAAAAGGAGCCCCTCGGCGCTAGTCTTTTAGATTGCTTTGGTGCAAAAACCCTATACATCGTGGGGCTTAAGGGTCTCAAATAAGCCCCTCGGCGCTAGTCTTTTAGATTGTTTTGGCGCCAACCCCTCACACCCTTTTTGGGGCGAGAAGCAAAGGGTCGCGAAATAAGCACCTCGGCGCTAGTCTTAGTCTTTTAGATTACTTTGGAGCCAACCCCTTAGAATTTTTTAGCGAGGGACAAAGGGTCGTGAAATAAGCCCCTCAACGCTAGTCTTTTTAGATTGTTGTGGCACCAACCCCTCATGCCTTTTTGGGGCGTGGGGCTTAATGGTCGTGATATGAGCCCATCGGTGCTAGTCTTTAGATTACTTTATGCCAATCTATCACACCTTTCTAGGGTGAGGGGCGATGAGTCGCGGCAAGCCCCAAGGCGCTAGTGGTCTTAATTACTTTGGTGCCAACCCCTCACACCTTTTGGGGGTGAAGAGCGAAGGATCACAAAATGACCCTAGGCACTAGTCTTTTAGATTTACTATGAGCTTATCAGCAAAAGAGGAATAAGAGTTGTTTCAGTTGTATAGATTTGTTCACTTGAAAGCATGTCGCTATTTCACACGGACGAAATGATAAGTCAACTTTCGTAACTATGCCACGCTGGTGAAAAGGCATGTCACCATTTCACAAGGACGAAATGGCGAGTCAATTATTGCGATAGACGTTGTTCTCTCTAAAGATTGCAAAAAAAAAAGATTGTTGCCATGTGAGGGCGAAGCCGCGAAGTGATGGATAGGGAAAATATTTCAAAGTTTTAAAGCAGAAGACAACAAGTGCGGAAGATACTCAGTAGAGATACTTTAGCCAATGCAAGTGGGAAACTTATTTTCGACGATTCGAAAATCAAAGCGAAGAGACACCAAGCGTGCCGAAATGGCGGTGGTGCCTTCTTCCGTTTATGACAAAGAAGCTGCAGCGGATAGCTTCAAAGTATCCCCTTCGTTCATAAAAAATGATTACCATATTTGATTATAAGAAAAGACCTAAGTTTATAAAGTTTGACTAGTAATCAGTCAAATTATATGGAAGTTTAGGGAATAAAACATACTTCAACATTTGTATTCAAAGTATATATGAGAGATTATTACTTTTATCCATTAACTAGGCATTTAAGAGAACTGAGGGTCAAATCTAATTTATAGTTTTCCTATGATCTTTTATTGGACACGTGTCAAGCATTTGTGGCTGGCATGCACGGAGTCAACCCCATTTGAAGTACTAGTGCTCTTCCCTATAAACTGCAGCGCTGCCTTGTGCTTGAAGTAGTTTTGGGTTATTGTCTCTCACGGAATAATATTGAATCAGCTGAAATCAGCCGAAGACAGCCAAACCTTCAAAATCCACTATTGTCTGAAGCTGAACTTGCGCACATGCCATCGACGACCTTTCATTCTGTCACTCATAGTCAGTCATATATAGTTGGTTTTCGTCATCAGGGAGCCGGGGCGACAGTAAGCGGAGCGACGTCCTCCCTTGTTATGTGCTTGCTTAATTAATGCTTCAATCAACATGTACAGTACAACAAGCAGTTTCATCGTCCACACCGCACCTACAACCTAAAGCTAGAGCTAGAGGAGCTGGGAAGCATAATCTGGCGACGGTGCGAGGCAACGGTGCGATGGGCAACCTCGCCCCCAAGCTGCTCCAGCTTCTCCAAGGGCCTCAGGGCGAAGTCGAGTCTCTGCAAAGGAGCTCGAGAGCATTCACCGTCTGCGTGTGCACATCCTAAGAAGCAGTTTACTAGGTGTCTAGTGCCTCGGCATACTGCATGTATACAACGCCACAACCTGCGAGTACAAACGCGAAAAACGAGTCCTAATCCTAAAAATTAAATACGTGCAAATGTCTGGCACGTCTTCTACTACTAAACTCAACTCAACTACTCTCAAAGATCAAGTCAGATATCTAACTACTGCATGTACAGAGATGTACATTCAAAAGGGTCAGACTTCAGGTTTCAGAGTGCGCTGCTTGTTTACCACGGAGTTTTGTCCCCTGGACCCCCAAGGATGATCTGTGCATATTCAGACAATGGTAAGGAATCTGGCAGTTACCAATTCACGGTACGGAGAGGTGCAGTCACCCTTGAGCTCAGTGACTTACATTGCAATCGATCGCGAATCTCCGGGCCAGCATGAGTGCCAAGTTGCGTTCTCTGGTTGTTTCAAAGGCCAGCACAAAGCTGAGATCCTTTCTTGGTTGCCAGAAGATCGCATGGGGAGCAGCGTCTCCACCTCCTCTAACGCCACACAACTGGAATGGGTGGTATTAGGTATTGGTCAGATTTTTCTTATCATAGCCAATGATGTGGAACAACAGCTATAATGAATGAAGCGGAACCAAGCTCCCCTACAAGCTTACTATCATGCCATCATACATAGAGCATTCAAAATGTTTTCTACATGATACCTGCATTGACGAGGAATAGAACTCCTTCACAACGACTTCTTTTTTTCTTTAGCAAGTCTCATCCGCAATTTCCCAATGCAAAGAACATGAACAGAATCTGCGGCCTGAGCAATTCCATTGACTTGAAGAATAACTACCTACAGAAAGGAGGAAAACCCAATAATGACAGAGTTGAAGGTGCCCCTTCTTTTTTAAAAAAAAAAACACGGTAACAAAAAAAAAAAAAAAAAGAGAGAGAATTGCCACGTGATCATACATTATAATCAGTTTCAGGATTCCTCACAAGAGCCTCAACATAATCAACCAATCCTGCAGCTGAAAAATTAAGTACTGTCAGCCGGGTCACTAATTCAAAATTGTTAAAGCAGCTATATGTGTTGGATAATCCATCAGGAAAACATACCAGGATCTATTGGACCAGCAGTCTTTGCGATTGAGGTTTGACCACCGAATTTGATTTCAGCTTGGATGTAACGCCCACATCATGTGGTTCTGGAGCATATACTGGCTTTGTGGCACCTAAAAGTTTTAGTAGAAGCAAATGTCGGAAATATATATCATCTCCAGAAAATATAGTACTTTGTAGGATGAAAATGGTTCAACCTGAAATAATTTCTTTCTTGCTTCCTTCAGGTTGTATGCGAAACCACTGGATAGAACTGTTCGAAAAATCTACATATGCAGAGTCTTGAACAACAATGCGTAACATTGAGCCTAAGGTTTCTAGACCCTTTAATTCACAAAAGGACATGTCATTTTCCTTGTAACTTCGATGCAGCTCCAACTGAAAAGATAACAATAAAAGCATAACTAGAAATCAGTTAACACTTAATAGCACTAGGTAATATTTGAAAATTCAAATGAAATTGTGGAACTTCATAAGTTTGACAAGGAACACAAAATAACATGAACAATTTGGTGGAAACGCATACCTCTTTCAAAAAGTGAAGAGAATCTGAAGATTTTTCAGCCAGTTGGTCACGTAGAATTTGGATCTCATTCTCAATGTCCATTGCCTAGACACGTATTCAGATGACTTGAAATATATTACCCCATAAACTCCATACATAATCAAACAGTTGTGCTAGCTATTTAAAATACAACTTGCAATTTTCAACTTTCACATGATGACGCGAGTATTCGGATTCTACCTTGCTCGGGCAATGCAGCATTTTCACTCTTCGTGCTTCTTGAACTTCTTCCTTCAGTTCATCAACATCCTTAAGAGGTAATAACAGCAAATGGTTATCATGTATGCATATTTCATATGGAATTTTTTTTTTCTTAGATCAACATCTGGAGATTGAATGAACTGCAACAGCTTTTTAAAATATATGAACAGTTAATATCTAGAGTTTAAGGATAGCAGTTTCAGTTAAATGAACTAAAAAGGTAAAAGTAAGAAGACAAAAAGATAACGGAAGTAAACAATGAACACTGTAGGTTGCCATCTGCATTTTGTCGGTACTCAATAGCAACTTTAAATTGCCAGAATAAGACACGTCAACAGATAGATGACAAGAAATACTAAGAATCAGAGGACAGCCAAGACATGAGCACAAATAAGTAAATAGGGAGTCAGTGACTTGGTCCATGTATTCAAAGTGATATAGAAATAGCATGTAGGCGATGCAATATTTTTGAAGAAACAAGAGGGGCAGAGCCTTATTCCAACTTTAGCTATCACTAACCTGCTTCCCAGTTCTTTGAGAAAATTTTTCCTGCTCTTTAAGTGCTAATTGAATTTTCTGTACAGCAGCTTTAGCACTTTCTATCTCCAACCGAGCATTAGCTCTTTCTTCATCAACAATTCTCTTGGCATCTTTAGAAGCCTATTTGCAAAGAAAAAAAATCAATGCTTGAGAAGAATAAACAAAATGCTTAGGGTTTAGGGTTTGACAAAAAAAAAAAGTGCTTGGATAGATCTCAAGTGTGCTTCTATATAGGAAAATGATATCAGAGGACAAATAAACATGGAGACATCTAGTACTGCCTCTTTTTTGGAGGAATAGCCTCATTCCCTATTGTATTTTTTTTTTCTTTTTTCATATTAGTTCTTGTAACTTTTTACTCTCTCTTAATATAGTTAATCAGTAGGGACTGGGCCCCTCCTGTTACCTCAAAAAATATAAACAGCCAACATTAAATGGCCTATGATATTAAAATAATTTCTCACGTATAATTGGTATCCTAATGGTCACATACATCTCATATCAACAAAAAGTCATAGCATTAAGGTGTGGAATTACCGAATTAGTGCCTATGAAATTAAAATTTTGAACTCACCAGTTTCAACGTGGCTGCAATTTTGGTGATCTCTGTTTTTGCTGAAACAACTCATCTTCTCTTTTGGATAGCTCAACTGCTAAAATATCCACCTATAAACATACGAAACTATTGAAGTGTCCATAAAAGTGATAAATTTAGCACATAGCTGTATTTAGAAAAACATGTATAGTAACCAGCCATCAAATTCAAAAGAAATAAGCATTGACGAAAACAAAAATTTATGGTTTAAAGCAAGAAACCAACCATAGATAGAGACTCCTCGATTTCATCTTTATTTTTGCCCCCTACTCGACCTCTCAGCGATTCCAATACACTTTTAAGATTCTTTAGAAGGATGTCTCGCTCCAATAAAGCCGCATGTCTCCATTTAGCCTGCGTGTTAAAAGCAACTAAAATTCAATATAAAAAATAATTGAAATTTTACCCACCTTCTATATTTGTTTATAGTTACTGCTACTTGCCTGCTACACTAATCACAGAAGGGGTACTAATAGAACCATAAATAAACGATTAAAAAAGGTTGTATGTGACATGGAAGCCTAGTGAGCAGATCTAAAAATAGGGAGCTCAACTTACTGGACCAAATTTAAAATAAGTATCAAGGAACTAAACAGCTAGTGTCCAGACCTCATTAGACAACAAGGTAGCTGTATTAAAGCCCTTCTCGAATTTCATGGTGAGCTCACGGACTGAAA
Source organism: Hyparrhenia diplandra (assembly GCA_015847255.1). Lineage (NCBI taxonomy): Eukaryota > Viridiplantae > Streptophyta > Magnoliopsida > Poales > Poaceae > Hyparrhenia > Hyparrhenia diplandra. The sequence goes on from JADLZK010004817.1 coordinate 128,848, forward strand.
GGCGCTGACACCTATCAAGCAGATCATTTGTCTCCTTGGCAACGGCCTCCTTAAGACATGGCATTTCTGGGGCATCCGCCAATTTGATAACAATCCCGTTTGAACCATTCTTGTAGGTAGGGAACTTATTTCTCATAATGTTTGCTGGACGCAGTGGCCCTGACCCAAAGAGCTCGCTCTGCTTCTTCCGTCCAAAATCGATAGTTGAAGATCGAGTCATCTATCTACAAGAGTAAATCCTCCACCCTGACTGCAGAAAAGTGAGGCTTAGTAAACCAAAACAGCAATTGGCTGCAGTTAAAAGTACCATTCATGGGGTAGCTAATAGTTAACAGAAAAATAAAATTGCAGAGCAGAACCTGAGAGAAGACAAAAGGAGGGGAAAAATCAGGAGAGCAAACAAAGCACACACATCTAGCTGAATGCTTGACAACTACCGTCCCTTATGAGATGCAAGAGTAAAGGACTGACATGAGCACTCACCCACTAAACATGAATACAAAATCCACAGTAGAAGCAATTTAGTTCAGGAGAACCAGGGAGCGCTACTAACATGAGTGCCTTGAATTCCACTCAAAAGGACAGTTAGACAGCAGGACCAGCGAGTGCAAAGCTTGTCCACCGACCGAATAAGGAGGACTTCTCTGTACTGGCGTACAGTTGAGTAGCCAGTGCGGGAACATGGGTTTATGGTTGATTAACCAGAAAAGGGACTACTAGGATGACGATTGAAAACGAAATTTTGGCAAACAGCAGCGATGGTGACCAATACGAGGAAGAAAACACGGACAACAAGGTATTCTTCTCAAAGTAAAAACACACAACTTTTTTTTTGGTGAAAAGATGCGTTGACCATTCTTTTTCAAACTCGCAAATACAAATCCTCGATTTGCGGCACCTAATCGATCCACAACTGCATACGAAACTGGATCTCAACATGGTACTACTCCAGAGACAACCAACACTGAATGAGTACAGCCGTATGGCTCCACCATTCCAGCCATTTGCTCATCCTGTATAAGGTGGCGCTTTCGTGCTTGGTGGCCACTGTGTACCAGCATGCGTATCCATTCGAATGCGAGCGCAACGCGACTCGGTAGCAGCTGGTGCTCTCGCGGCGCGGGGAGGGCAATGGTGGCAAACGAGGCGGCCGCAGCGAAGACGAGCGCAAACTAGGAGCCGTACGACTAGGAACCAAGCTGGAGCGGAACAAACGGAATGCTGAATCCATCCATTATTAGAGAAAACGAGCGACGGATTTCCTTACCAGCAGGAAGGGAGGAGAATGGCGCCTGGAGCCTGGGCGGATCCGCGGAGGAGCGAGTCGAGAGCAGCAGCCGGCGACGGGGGGTGAGCTTTGGAATGACAAGGCGGGAGGGGATGGATGAGGAGGAGGAGGAGTAGAAAATCCGGCGAGCCAGTGAGCAGTCAGTCAGGCGCGGGCGCGTGCGATCCGGACCGAGATGCGCCCGACGTGGGAGGAGGGACCGAGCTGAGTGGGGCCCCACTCCCACGGCCCGCGGAGCGGACCCCGCACGGGCGCCGAGGGATTTGGGATCGGACGGATAGCATTCACCGGTTCCGAGTGGCCGGGTGCGGGGTTGCCCGGAGATGGCGGGCGTCAACGTGGTTGAGCCCCGGCGACTGGCGACCACCAGTGGCCCGGTTTGAACCTTTTCTATGTGGAATGGAAAGCCGTTGCCCGTTGGGGATTTTTTCGTTTTCGGCTTTGGGTCGTTTGGCTTGGCACCCTTTCCGTTATCACTGTGGGCGTCCTTTCAAACTTGGTCGTCGTCGTATATCTATCTTGGCCTGGAGGAGCGTAGCGTAGGCGGCCATGCCACGCACATGGTTTGCACCACTCCTTTGTTTTCACACATCAGTTTCAAAGGAAATTAAATGTCATCCATTCCATCCTCACTTTTTTTAAACAAGTGTCCATGTGCTCGTCTTGACTTTGGACACAATAGTTTGTCTTTCCTTGAATGAGACTAGTGGAGGAGGGTGAGCAATAATTAATTAGGGGGTAACTGCAATTAAAACATCTATATCTCCTCTATATCAACCTGTATCCTAGAGATAAGCCAAAATAGTGGAAGAAGTTGTAGGTTGTGGCACGTCTCGTGCATATTAGATCATCGAGACTCGATCGATCAGCGTTTGCACGTAAGGTTGTCAATGCAACCTGGCAAGATTGTTGTTTGTTAGTTTTAGTTAGTAAAGTTTTTAGATTGTCACTGTAAGTATAGCAGCATATGAGTATCCATACCCTTATCGTATCCATGACGTAGCTTTTGGCGCACGTACTGCAGTTGAGAATTGGCATCCATTGATTCCACACACATACTTAAAACAAAGTAACAAACCCGTTCACAGATGATTGCAAGGGTGTGAGCCTGTGAGGTGTTTCTTTACCACAGTCATGTTTAATCACTAGTGTTTTGTTTTAATATAAAAGTAGCTGCCAAAGTTAATACAGCAGCTCACTATTAGGTAGCAAATTATTAGTAGGGTGATTTGGTTTCAGGTGGCTGCATATTAATTGAAGGCACATAATGAAACCATTAGCATCCCTCCACCAACTTTTTTGATCGGTCAACGGGGGGGAGAGGATCCCCCACCTGATTTCATTGATCATTAAGAGCCGTCACCAACTATATATTAAACGAACTGTTCGAAGCTTCGATCAAACACGTCCGATTAGAACTATTAGCAGTTCTGATTAGATTTTGCCAGGATGAAACATGTCCTAGTTATTAAAAATCTAGGTAGACGTCAATGCAAACACGAAACACAGACATAGACGCCACGCATTGTTTAAACATGATTACTGTGACAAAGATAATTAAGCTAGTTTAAGTGCACCTGCCCCGCAGGCCCCGAGCCAATAATACGGCGCCTAGCCATCCTCCATCGGCGTAGCCGTCATTAGTGCACAAGCCGTGCATGTTACTTTGAGTTGGATGATTCGGGAGCAGAGTCCATGTCCATGTCAATGTCCATGCCTACAGCTAGCTAGCGCGGCGCGGCCATCATGAATCCATTTCAGCAGTCATGGATGGTGCCAAAACTGATGGGAAAATGATTTGCTCATTTCACTGGTTCCAGGCCTCAGAGATGGGGAAATGAATGGCAAGACAAAAAGTGGAACTGGTGGCATCATTACAGGTTTTGGAACATCTCTTGCAGCGGAAGACAATCCATGCAACGACGCGTGATGGTGATGATGACGATGCTCGACTAATCCACTACTAGTATGCCCACATTTGGTGATTCAATCTCATGGTTGGTCCTTTAATTTTGCTCTTGTTTGGTTTGGGCGTTTGGTGTTTCAGTGATCCTTGGACAGGACACCTGCACAAACATCATCATGACGACAGATAACTAGTGTTACTGTTACTGCACCTCTGTCCTCTCTCTAACCAACCGGATCAGAGTTTCCTGAACCGCCCTCTGTCTGTCTTGCATGCATGGACATCGATTCCTTCTTCAGTTGTCTGCAGTGCGTGGTTACTGTACAGGAGACGAGCCTCATTTAAACCTGATAGCGAATATGACGTATGGTACCCAGATTGTTGGTGGACGATGGATATTGCAAAGTTTTTGAAACGAATTAAAAAAATTTTTTGAAACGAAATGGATATTGCAAGTTGTTACAACAAGAATTTTTGTTTAAATAATAATGGATAGAGGTTCTGATTTGTGACGATACAAACTGTTCAGAGATTCTCCAATTTGGCCTGCCTGCCGACAGAGTTTCACCCCAAAGTCCCAGGAGTGCGAGTGACCTGACCTGCACCCAATGAGCATGAACATTCAACGGTTGGACACGGACAACTGACAGAAAGGTTTTGCGCGGAATGGGGCACCACGTGCTTTGTCTGATGGAGTGTGGACGCAGGGACATCGATTCCTGCGAAACAAAAGTTGTCTCCAACACGTATACATGGATACTTTTCCAACACGTAGACTTATCCATCAATTTAACACCTCATGCATAGCGATCATCCTCCTTCAACAGCTCAGTAGCTAACCCATACGTGATCTTCTCTTCTACCATTGGCTCCTACAGCTTGATGCCAAGTTGCCACCATCAAGAGTCACCAATCCAGAAGAATATCTTGGATAGGGTGCTGCCGCCAGCCTAGCTCAGAACGATGCCTGCAAAGCCTCTTTTATGAGATTTGAACAATGTGTCAACTGACGAATTTGACCACCAGCGACTACAGAAATTTGGCCAACCATGTAAACCCAGGCCTTGTTTAGATGGCTAAAATTTCTAATCTTTTTCCACTCTCCTCCATCACATCACATTAAATACAAAAAAGACATATATGTTTGGAGTATAAAATGTAGTAAAAAAAATAACTAATTACATAGTTTAGATGTACATCATGGTGAGGCGATTCTTTTCGTTCAAGTTATTCCACGAGTAGGATAATATTTACCAAAAAAAACAAAACGTCTAATTTTGTATAGGAGTTCCAACGCGATTTTTGCAGTTTTTCTAACAATCCAAGGCCCCTAACAAGCCAAATTACCGCTCAGGGCCGTCTCAGGGATCGTCAAGTTGAGTCTGAGAACGTGACGTACATACCCAGCGGCCGGCAGCAAATTGTTTTCTATTGCGCTGTGTACGCCAGCTGCCCATTTATTACGTATTACGAATTTGGGCACCACTTCATTTAGAGGCCCTGCGCAAGCGCTCCTGTTGATGGACGGCCCTGCGTTGGACGCCGGAGACTGGCGACAGAGATTCTCGCGTCTGTTGCTGGATTCCAAACAGAGGAGACGATTCCCTCTCGCGTGCTGTCGTGCAGCGTAGGTCTTGGGCCGCAGACCAAGCTGCAGATGCAGCCCAAACTACGTATTGTACACTCCAATGGCTTTGGGCCCAGTTCTAAGTCCCGTGGGCCGGACTTGCCGCTGCAGGTTGTAACATCCTCTGTGATGGCTGGGGCCAAACAACAGCATAAACTACGCCTAAAAAAAAAAAAAAACAACAGCATAAACTGTGTTGTTAGTGTAAATATACAACTAAACTATCATGGATTTCTATAGGAATACCATTGCTAACAAACTATCTCTCACATGCAATTTTCTATCATGATGTCACCTTTTTCTGTGATGGCTTGATTAGACTTGGTTTAACAACAATAAATATCATCAAGAAAAATAAATAAATAGAGGGGTAATAAATGATTGATAAAATATACTTATTTGTGAGTGCTCTAATATACAACTCATCTAGGGTAGCGAATACCGCCACCACCTCCCTGAATGAATGAAAATAAGAGAGATGCACGCAGAGGTATTTTTCTTTTCTTTTTTGTAATTTTGTAGCAAGCAAGCAAAATGGAGCGACGAACAAGAGTTTTGGTATTGCTCGCACGGCACGGAAGCAAGAGGCAGCTACAATTCAAACCGGTGGGTTTGACATTCCGGGGTGCATTCTTGGAAGGAGGGAAAGCAACAAGAGGGAAGAGAGAGTCTGTGACCCATACTCCGTACGTACTACTATTCCTCTGCAGCCGCCACTTGAACGCCCGCTGTCTGCTGCTGCTGCAATTACCACTCGTACCGTGGCATACAGGTGTTCGAAATTCCATTCTCCAAACACGTGACAAGAGAGGAGAAGATTGGGAGGGGAGCCACGGCACGGCACGCAGCAGTCCAGCAGGGAGAAGGAATCATGATCCAGAAGTGGATGATAGATATCCATCCGGTTGGAGGGCACGCACGCGCACGCACGCACTGGTGGGGTTGCGTTGCGGGAAAAGAAAAGAAAAGAAAAATCTGGGAGCACTCGGCTGAGCCGCAAGCCCGGGGGCGGCAAGGCAGCTGTCAAGCAGAGAGTGCAGAGCAGCGAGTCGGCGAGTCGTGGATTCCACGAGCCTGACGCGTCGCCGTCAGTGAGTCAGCACCAGACACCCACCGCCCAATGCAACTGGCGGTGGAAAACCTGTGGGTGGGCCACCATGCATTGTGCATTGCATGCTCCTCCTTGCCGATAGATGGTGGAGTGGAGAACCAGTTCCCAGCTGCCACCGCCGGTCCCGATCGAGTCCAAGTCAGTCTGGTCCCTCGCCGCCGTCGCACTTCGTCTCGGCGCTCCGATAGGTGTGGACTGGAGCGAACAATCTCCCCCACCGTCTTCCCGTCCGTCACGGCGCCACCTTGGCTGGATTTCTGAGCGATGACGAATCCGCGCGCCCGCGCGGGGATACCTTCGCTTTCTGTTCTGGGTGGTGCCGACCTGACGCTGGAGTCGTTAGTGGTTGTGCGTTGCTGCTGCTGCTACTGTGCTGTGGTACCGGCCATCCACCTCCAAAGTCGTCGCGTCGCGTCGAGCTCTCCGTGTCTGCGTCTCCGACTCCGTGGCCGTAAATTTACCGGCGTTGCGTCCGTCTCAAGCAGCATTTGCTTCATACCTTTTGCTTCCTCGTCGTCGGTTCGGTCTAGTAGCAAAATTCACGGTGACGGCGCACAACAAACAGTCTCGGGCCGGCGTGTTTGGGTTGCAGGAGTCGTCGCACGGCACGATCGCTGCACGAACCCTCCTTTCCTTCCTTCCTCTGTCGCGTTATTGGCATTGATATTTGTGCTGCGATGCGCTGCATGCACGGCGCAACGCAACACAAGGATGAGGGTATGTATGGTCCCACGAGAATCACGTGGTTCGCTGCAAGCGCAACGCACGGAACTGATGATACAGGTGCGTCACCCGTCCACTGTTCTGTTGTGTCCCACGAGAATCACGATCCGCGTAGTAGGCAGCTCCCTCAATGTACTCCGTCACCAAGACCTACGCGTGCCCAGCTCGCGGGACACGGTCCGCGCCGCGTTGCAGTTGTGCCTTGATGTTGCTGGCGACCCGGTCGCGCTCGCGCTGCCAGCCAGCCAGGCAGCGGGCGTGGGAAGATTTCCGCCTGCGCGACGCGCGTTCCCCTCAGCACAGCACGTGCGCCTGCTGCGCCACGAGACACCTGACCTGAGCCACCGACCCGGCCAAGGTTGACGCGGTCGTGGACAGCCTGGCCTCCGTCCGTCACGCGTGACGAACCGACTGGGCGTCGGGGAGTCCCCGACCGGCGACCGCCCTCGCTTGGGCTTCTCCCTGGCCGGCCGGGCCCCCCCCACGCCAGTCCGACGCGGCAAGCAGCTTTTTCTCCGTCCAGCGGCCCGGCATGGTCGTTTTGCTGTTTCCGCGCCCTGCCCGGCCTGCCTGCCCCGGCTGCGCGCGTGCAGCCGATACCAAAGCTGCCCGCCGTCGTGCTGCTGCAGCGCCCGGTACGGGAAGAACTAGGTTACGTATTCCGTGACATCACGCTACCGTCCATTTCTGGGTGGCCTGGCTGCCTCTCCCGCCGACCAACTGGCCGCCAATGTGGCCCAGGCCTACCGGCGGTTGTGCTACTAGTACATTTGGGAGGTGGAATGGCATCGTGGACCGGATCGATGCACAGTCAAGAGCTAGAGTACCCAGATTGCAGATTTGCTGCTGTTGCTTCCTACTCCTTCGACGGGAGAGTACTACACTACAGGAGGGCCGGCCACAGCTGCCAGCCAGCGTCCATTGAAACCTTGGTGGTGGGTGCGCAGCAGCAGAGCAGGGCGCAGGCACTACCAAAACCTGTTGTGTTGGGTGCTGCAGACAGCAGAGCAACGCAAAAGATCGCGAGACGCGACGCGTGCGGGTTACTAGCGATCTGGTGCGAAAATCCCAGGCACTGTTCACAGATTTGGAAGATTTGATGGTCAGGCCGTCAGCGTCAGGGAGCGCATCATCATCATATACTCCGTATCAGGATTCGGCCCGCCGTGTTATGAGTCTTATGACCAAAGATTTACCCTTTTTTGCTTGTACCGTGCTCCTAATTGTCCGTCAGCAGAGCACGGCAGATTTCCTCAATACTACAGCGTCGCAGATTTGACCGGTCAAGGCCCTACATACATCCAGGGTTTTCCTTTAATTTCTTTCGTGGTTATTATTATGGTTCGAGACTGGGACTCGATTCGATTCGATTCAATTACGCCTGTCGTCCGGGGAGATGAACGGAACCAAAGTCAAAAGATGGATGGCACATCACACACACACAGATACTCCACGGTACTACGTGAATTTTTAACGATTTGGTTGGTAGTATATGGTACTGGTGGTAGGCCGCAGGCGTCCCCGCATGCGAGCTTTTCCGGTCAGTTGAGCTAAATAAAGATGGCCCCACCATGATTTCCTTTCCTATACTGGTCGTCGTGTCCCTTGACCCCCGTTCCGTTCATGCTTCCTCCTGCCTGCCTCTCCGTCTCCGTCGGGGACCATCTGCCTCTCTGAGAGTGAGTAGCAAAGTACGGCGGAGTGCCACAGCGGAGCCGCGTCCACTTTCCCCGCCGTTTTCTGCCGGTCAATTGGTCGAAAATTATCCACTCTCAAACTCACAGCATGCATGCCTCGCTTCCACTTCCACACATGAAAATACTAGTAGTTGCCACTTTCGTGTTACTACTAGGATTGCCTGGCAAATGCCTCATTTTTTGCTAAGATACGAGCGCTGCTACAGATAATACGTACTAGAATACAAGGGCAACTAGTATTTTACAACTGTGGTATCACCTTTTGCACGGTTAAGAACTTTTGGACGCAAAAGCTCATGAATGCTTGGAATTGTTTTCAGATGTAGGGTAGTGGAACAACTTTAAGATGTATTTTGTTGTAAAAAAAAAAAAAAAAAAAACTTTAAGATGTATTCACGTTCTAAGGGTGCCTTTGGTAGGGATATCAATTCTCGAGAAAACCGTTTTAGATCCAATTATTCTTCAGAACCATTCCAGAATCTGAATCAGTTTATGAAATCGTTTCGTCGGTAAACTGATTTCTGATTTATAAGAAATGTACTTTTATTCCAAAACATTCTAGAAATAATAAAACAGCTTTAAAAAAGGTAAACTTTTTATGGAGACAGACCAACTGAAGTACAACCTATTTTAATGTATTGTATTACGAAAGAGTTAACGGAAAATATATCAAATAGAAGTCTCGTTTGGTGCCCAAACGTTTCTCCTATCCAGACGAGGCCTAAATCTTGTAGCTTTGTCAGGAGTCAAACATTTTTGTCTTTTACTCAAGCTTAAAAGAATAATATATAATAAACAAATAAAGTGTCAAACAAAATTCTTTATAATAACTTACCTCTCACAACAGAGAAAGCATTAATCAAGCTATATGCATTTTGATATGGAAAAGAATGGATCATTAGATTCATATTTAAAGTGAAATTTAAGATGACGTTGATTTGGTAGCTACTGGCGAGAAATTGGAAGAAAAATTATATTGAAGATTTTTTTCACCAACCAAAATAGTCTTGCATTGATGGATATAGGTGGGGTACTATACTATCGTGAAAAAGACGAGCTCCAGAACCAAATGACCATTTTTTTATATACGTAAATGAAGAGGGAAAAAAAAAAAAACAGAAACTTAGTGGCCGTGCATAGCCTACCTCGCTTTCATCGTGGTGCTTTCCTAATACTAGGCTCTAGGACAACGTTCAATCTAGCAGAACTTTTTTAAAAGGAAAAAAAAAAGCTATCTGGCTAGCAGAAAGTTGTGGACTTGAAGGAAAGAAACTTATTTCAACAGGAGAGCATACGAATAACTAAGAAAATGATGGAAACGACAAATGTTTTGATGCGCATCATGAATGCTTTTAGTTGAGATGCTCAACCATTTTGATTAGAAACAAGCACTCCCCTATGCACCAAAGAACGTTGATTTCGACCTACACCAATAAATACAAAGCTTTGACCACTATTTCATATTATATATTTTACAAAATAGTATACCCTCAATCCAAATGATAGTTACGTCCTTAGTCCTTAGTCCAGTCTCAGTGGAGTTTCTTGTTATTTTCCAACATGCTCATATGTTGAAAAAACAGTGCACAAGAGTCTAAAATTTCATAAGTTTGAAAATTTGGAAGCGTTACGAGTTTTCTAATGGGCTTAAGTTGCCTCTATATATGCAACCACCCACGTAGTAACTTCGACAAGTAGTAAATAGTTGACCTATTTATTTTTGTCTCTTACGCTGAATGCGTAACTAATGCGACTCTGAATCTTCTAATGGGTTTAAGTTTGCCTCTCTATATGCAACCACCCATGTAGTGACTCGACAAGCAGTAAATAGTTGACTCATTTACTTTTGTCTCTTACTTTCACGTAAGCTAACTACGTAGCTAATATGACTCCGAACGCACAACTGACATCAGGGGTTAATGAGGAGGAACTAGGTCATATCTCCAGACTGCGAACACACGAATGTCATGTCTCCATTTAATACAATTTGTCGCAAAAATGTATGACTCCTTCCATATACAAAAAGAAGTTATTTTGGATAAGATTTGAGTTAAGCATTGGGAATATAAACCATAAAAATAATTTTTAAGTTGTTGCGTTTGGAAATGTGAAAACTATATCGATAGATTTGTCTTGAAAATTGATTTCATAAAAAATATACATTATATAATTTTTTAGTAAATATTTTTATAGAGTAGAGGTATTAAAGTTGTGCTTTGGAGAAGGTGTCACTTTTGTAAACGACTTCCTTTTCATATATACATATAGTTGGCCTGTTTTTTAGCGATGGAAGAAAATATTATGAGTCACAAAATTCCTTATTACAAGATCAATCTGGTTAATGCACAGCTGAAAAGATCAACAAACACATGAGCAAGGACATGTTTGGATGCTAATTGTTTGCCGTGGCTTGACGCGACATCCGGCGGCGTCCAGATAGGGACCCCTAACTATTAGCTGGAACATCTAAATAGCCAAATTGGGCTCCGCTGAGCTAATAACACTATACCAGTGAAAAACAAAAGTATTAGCTGGTTTACTCACGTTAGCATTTGTTTTTCTAAATATAGACCCAAATCTAGAGCTACTTTAACAAGCCTGCCTGTCTCTAGCGATCATTCATCGTAGCGGATTTGGAGAGGGTCACACAAAGAGAACACGAACCTACTACTCCATCTACCTCGCTTTGGAATTTTGGTGAGCCGCGGCTGCTGCCACGCGCGCGTGTCTATCCTGCAAAATCCATGTGTCCGCGTGTGCGCGCGTAGATTATCCCGCTGCGACTGCCGAAATGAAACAAAAAGCCCGCCCCGGCGCTTCAAAAAAAAAAACAGCCCGCCCCGGCCCCGGCGCGGTGGCGACACGCACGCACGCGCCTGGTTTGGCTTAGAGCATGTTTAGTAATTTCGCCCGATGCCGGCGGTAAGCCTCTGCCATGTCACCCAAAGTTGGCATCAGCGAAAACCCGTACAGTAAGCCTGTTGTTTGGGTCAGCTGTATAGAATATTTTTAATATATAGTGTTCATACATGCATATTATCAGCTAGGATTTGTAGTAAACTAAAATTCTATAGCCATGCACGAGCAGGTGTGGGTTGGTGTGGGTTGCGGTGTGGCCGGCGCACAGGATCAGGACTGAAGGGATTCCCTGGCTGCATGCATGCTTTTTCTCGGTTCCTGTGTTTTAAGCCGGCGAAGAGTGAAGCGCCCGCTCGGCTCTCTCTCCATTTATCTTTCCTCCACGTTGGATTTGGTGACGCGACGACGCCTCACCACCGACCAAAGATTATATCTTTGCTCTTCCGGCTTCCTCCTCCCCCGGGCCACGGCAGCGACAGGACGGATTGCGGCGCGCTTTCCAGCGAATCATGGCAATCGCAGCAGCGAACACCCGCGCCAAGGAAAAAGTCTTTTCGCGAAGTCCGATTTTTGGTCGCCAACTTCACTTGGGATAAACGGGTCCCTCAACTTTTGAAACCGTGCAGATTTAGTCCCTCGGCGGTTTTGGACGGTGGTTTATTCTGATAACTCTGGTTTTGCTTAGTGACTGTGGTTTCGTTTTTTTTTTTTTTATTTATTTCGGCTGAATCTTTCAAAAATCATAGTAAATCACCAGAAAATTCATAAAATAGAAAATCAATTTTGTTGGACTCCACATGAGTGAAACTACGCAATGAATATATAATATGATATACTTTTGTACAAAGTTTTTGCTAGAAGGTTTTGCCTTTTTTTTTTATTTCGCCTCAATCTTTAAAAAATCATAGTAAATTACAGAAAAATTATAAAATAAGAAATTTAATTTTGTTGGACTCCGCATGAGGCGCGCAATAACACAAGACGTAGTTACTTGTGGCTCTTTAACTTTGGGTTAGGTTAGCTAGGTTTCTTTGTCCGACCATGCGTCGTGAGTTGTAAACCCGATGGATCGGCCAATAAATTAAATAGTATACCTATATATCTTTATTGTGTAAATATGCTCATGTGGAGTCTAGCAAAAATTATTTTTTCAATTTTATGATTTTTTTATAATTTATTATGATTTTTAAATATTGAGTGAAATAAAAAAAAAAAAAAAAGGCAAAACCTTCATAGCAAAAATTTTATATTAAAGTATACCATATTATATATTCATTGCGTAGCTCTACTCATGGAGTCCAACAAAATTGGATTTTCTATTTTATGAATTTTACTGTGATTTACTATGATTTTTGAAAGATTCAGCCGAAATAAATAAAAAAAAAGAAAAACGAAACCACGGTCACTGTAGCAAAACCGGAGTTACTGTAGCGAAACCACCATCCAAAACCGCCGAGGGACGAAAACGGTTTCAAAAGTTTCCGTTTTGTCAGGTTTTGAAGTTAAGGACCAAAAAATCGGAGGTTTGAAAAGTTGGGGAACCGAAAGTAGACTTTTCCCCCACCGCAACACACCGGCCCACCACCACCACCCCCCTCCTCTCTCTCTCTCTCTCTCTCTCTCCCTCTTTCCCCCCCGCCTGCCCTCTCGTATCGTCGTCGTCGTCGTTCTTGTGGGGGCAGGTCGCGACGGATAGGCAGATAGGCACAGGTAGAGAGGACAAGCATCAGAATTAGTCACTCACGCACCCTTGCCTAGCCCAGGAGAGGAGAGGTGAGAGGCAGAGAGAACAGACCCCGACGACGGCGAGGAGGAAAGAGGAAACCCATTTCTTCAACCCCACCTCGCCGCCGCCTTCTCCTTCCCCGGCCGCCGCCTTCTTGAATCCGCCGGCGAGGTCTTGCGTCCGAGCGTGGCAATCTGCATCTCTTTTCTTCTCTCGCCCTTCGTGTAACCGAAGGAACAAGAACCCAAATCAGTCGAATCGAATTGGAAAAACAACGTAAAAATTAATCTGCTGCTAGTCCTGCGTGCGTGCGTTCTTCTGGGCGGCCGGTCTTGACAAGGCGGCCCGGCCGATTGATCGGCGATGGCGCCGCCGACGAGGGACTACTGGCTCGGCTTATTCCGCGGCGCGGGGACAACATCTTCGACGCCATCGACGCGGCCATCACCATCGCCGCGTCCGACCACCCGGGCCGCCCTCCGGGAGCGCCGCGACGGCATCGCCGAGCGCCTCTACACCGCGCTCCTTGTCACAGGCGCCGCGGCCCCGGCGGCGGCGGCGGCCGTTGGCCAGGGAGGAGGCGCCGCCGCGGGGGAACCCCTGTGGTCGGGGCGCCCACGCCGGCGCAGCTCCAACACGAGGGCGCCGCTAGCGTGCCCAGCCTCTGCAGCTCTGACCGCGCTGAGGCCATCACCGACGATGGCCCGCCGCGCTGCGACGATCCTGTCCTCGCCGAGACGGAGCGCATCAAGGCCGTCCTCCTCAACGACCAAGAAAAGGTACCTCAGCTCTGCAGCTTTCTGCCGCCGCCGTTTGTATCGCCGTCGATTCCATAGACTGAATCTTCTCTGCTCTCACCTTGTCGCAGTCGGAGTCCGAGCTGCTGGAGCTACTCCGGCGGCTGCAGGAGCTGGACCTCGCGTTTGACACCTTGGATGTGAGCCACCGCCGCCATCATAATCCGTTTTTGATGGATTAATTCCTCCAACCTTATTAATTCGTTACAGGCGTTCATGCTCACTGGTTATTTGGTTGGTAGGCCACTGCGATTGGCAAAGCAGTTGCCAACTTCCGGAAGCACAGCTCCAAGCAGATTCGGAATCTCGTGAGATCGCTCATCGAGTATGTTTCCATGTGTATCATCATTCAGAAAGCCTGTTTTCTTGCTGGTTCTCTATGTTGACATGTTTGGTGTGAATCCCAGAGACTGGAAACACACAGTTGACGTGTGGATTGCTCGCCGCAGAGAGGCTGTTGTAGGTAGGTAACAATTAGCTCACCGTTCCATTTCTAGTGCTACACTTGACTGGTTGGTTGATCAACGGTTTCGCGACGATCCGCAGATCAAACACCTCAGTCCATGGGTCCTTCCAGCTTGGAGCAGGAGGATCGAGGGGCGGTTTCCGCCCACATGGATGAAGGTGACCTCTTTGCAACACCAAGCACTACAATTCGGCTGTCCGAGGTATGTGATTTACAACAAAATCAATAGAGTCAGCATATCTACTATAGTGCGGAAACATGCATGATCCGTGGTGTGATCTGACACTGCTCCATCTCGTCATTCCTCAGGAAAACCCAGGTTCCAAGTTCTCTGATGGAATGAATGGTGATGGAAGTGAGTGATCGGATGCTCATCAATCCCCTCCCTCTGATTATTCTTGGTTAGAATTTGTATTTATTAATTATCTTGGTTGTTCTGTGAATTCAATTCAGGCGTCATGAACAATGCCGGTAGGGATTTTAGCCAGCGGTATCCAATGAACCAAGAACCAGTTAGAAGGCCTCTGCCAATGAGCCAGCGGTATGATCTAGAGCCACGCTGGGGCAAAGAACAATCTGCGCCGAGGCAGTCTCGGCCGCAGGAACTTAGCAACGGGCAGACCAAAGAGCAGTTTGTCGCGGAGATGCTTGCTAGACCCTCGAACGTGGAGTCAGGCCCTGGGAGACCGCAGGCGAGGCCTAGGCAGCATCCGGATGTGTCACCAGCTCAAGCCAGGTCGCAGTCGGCTGAGGTGAGAATTTCGTGTTGTCGACAAATTGAACGTACTGATTTGATCGCCGCAAAGTTTGGTCTGAATTTTGTTTGATCTTATCTATAGAAACCGGTGGCTCAACTTGACGCAAACTCTGTCCGAGCAAAGCTAGAACTCGCAAAAGAATGCCAAGCTAGAGGCGACAAAGAGAAAGCTTCAGGAAGGCTACCAAGAATTTGATAACGGTATGCATGCTACTATGGCTATAGATATCTTGTCATTGTTGTTGATCATGGTGCCCATGCTGTGTGTGATGCCTATAGTATACTTTGATTTGGACACCTTTCATGTGCTGGTTGGTGTATCATGCTACCGATGAAGCGATTATATATGTGATAAGAGTCGTAATCACAATTTCTCTACCTTGCGCCACTGCAGCAAAGAAGCAGAGAAACATACAAATGGTGGATCCGCAAAATCTGCCCAAGCAAGGGAACAACAACCGGAATTTCCAGCCTAGTGGCAAGCCGAGGAATAATAAAGCAGCATCATCAATAGCAACAGGAATTGGTCAAGATGAGGCACCAATTCACTACCAGTCCCTTTGAGCGGCAGGGATCATAGATTGTAACCTTGAAAATCCCTTTGATTCTTCTCCTCTTTTTCTAATTTTTTTTATCGGCTACTAAATTTTTAGTCCAGGCCAGTACATAAACACCAATAAGGCTTGCTTGCTTTTGGGAATTGCTCAGAGTGCCCAGAGGCTGGCACTGAGTGAGGGTGAGGTGCATGCTTGGCTTGTCGTCTTGCATGTCTTCTGACGTTGGTCACAATGGCTGGTCCTCCTAGTGTTTTTCAATCAAACTTGTAAAGATACAATGCTGATGAATCCAATACCAAAATTCTGATCTTGAGCTTCTTTCGAAAGAAATACTACGTGGTTTTGCCTCGGTAGGGACGCTTTTTTCCTACTACTCGTACCACTACGCCCGCCGCTGTCATCGGAATGAGGATGTTCCTTCTCCGCTCGCTTTGCCCGCCCTGCTTTTCAGACTCACTCGCGAGTGCCTTTCCGGGGCCGTCGTCGGCCTTTTCGCTGAATTCAGCGTAGCTTGTCTCCTGCAGAGGCTGAATTACGATGGCGAGACGAGGAAATATCATCATGGCTTACGAGTGATGGTTTGTTCTAGATTCACCCGCAGCTGGCTGCTTGGGTGGAAAAAAAACAGTAGGGCACATCGTTTCTACCAACAAGTACATGCTTTCCAAACAATGCTCAGTAAATAGTTTGAAATTTCTTGAGAGTATTCGGTCCTAGTACTTGCCAAACAAGGCTCACAGTTGGAAATTTCTATTGGGTCGACGGTTTGAGTCAAATTTTGGACGGTGACGTGTTTAAAGGAGTTGATTAAAGTTTGGTCAATTTTGACAGAGTAATAAGAACTCGAATTCTTTGAGAGCTGGTCAATCTGCTTGCGCTCTGCTGCATGCAGCTTCCAAGCAGCAGCAGGTAGTCGTGTGAACACCATAAACTTTTAGTGCGGCTGGTTTGACAAGCCCGAAGCGGACCATTCATTAGCCGTGATCATTCATGCCTCTCGTCTCGGCTCGGCGCTGGCGCTTTTTTTTTTCTCCCGCGTACACCAACCCAGACACAGTATCTCACTGACAATTGGGACCGGGAGGAGCACGCTTCGGTACTCGGGCCCACCGGTCAGCGTGGGCGTGCTGCGCGCGGCTGTGGCGGGGCGTGGTGCACCGCCCGAGGCGCGTTAAAAAATGGAGGGAATGGAAAACATTGGCTTCAAAGCTCGAAGCGCTTGTGTTGTGTGTGGGTGGGGACGGAGGCGTTGAAAGTTGGCACCCTGCTAGAGGGATAGATGGATGCGCTGTGGCAGAGAAAACTCTGTGGCCAACCGTGTGGCTGCCAGCGGTGTTGGCACTTGCTAGTACTCATTTATATTACTGCTGCATTTATATTACTAAACTATAAAAACGATGCCCTGGTTTGAAATGTCCATCCACGTAATCCAATAGTAGTAATATAAATGCAGCAGTAGTACTGATTTTGATATGTGTCGGATTTGGAAAACATGAAGAGAAATCGCATCAAAAGGACAGTGGCCACGTCTCGTGCAGCTGTCGGCAGCTGTGAACGGAAGTTATTAGCTAGTAGGAGTACTATACTAGTTAAAATTAAAATAAGCGTCGAATTTTTGTGGTACTGTACGATATTTTATGTCCCAAGGAAGGAAGCAAGGCTATTCACGCTTTTTGGCAACGAAAAAAATAAAGTACAAACTTTACCGCCGTCCAGAGTTGGTCCTCGTCAAATCCGCAGCCTTTTTTTTTTATTATTATTTTTTTTGTAATATGCTGTAATGCTCATCATCCGTAACCTTTCCTCCCCATCTCAAGTCGCCGACGCATATCGACCTGCACACGGCTACTATTCGGACGCATTTTCGCCGCTTCAAGATTTGGTGTTCCCTTGTTATATTATGTTGCCCTTTGATTAAAACGAACGATACGCAACCAACCGCACACTACTAAGTAGTACAGTAGTTTATTCCTGACCTTTTCAAAGAATTAAAATCGAAGCAAACTCGAAATCTTGCATTCGAATAATTTACATACAAGAGGATGACGAGCTAGATTAATAACGCCAATTTTCTTTGTTCCATTTGGATTTTATATAATAGAGAATAATTAAAATATTTGCGGTGGTCCAGAGCTGTTCCCCTGAAATGAAAACTATTATACTCCGATTGACACCGCCTTGACTAAATTAATAATTAAATGAAGAGAGAAACCCGTCGGCGAGAGCAAAACAGGCGCAGGCAGGGGTCTGATCTGAAGCAAATCTGTCTCCTTCAGCAGCAAACCACCGCCAAGCAACAGCCGTTTCGCGTCGACATCAGGCACTGTCGCACTGATAGATACGAGTGCCGTAGGAGGACAGCGGCGTTTGGATTAGGACTGAAAAAATTAGTCCATCTCAAAACAATAGACTTACATGGAATACCAATCATGAATTAGTAA
This sequence comes from Hyparrhenia diplandra, assembly GCA_015847255.1. NCBI lineage: Eukaryota > Viridiplantae > Streptophyta > Magnoliopsida > Poales > Poaceae > Hyparrhenia > Hyparrhenia diplandra. The sequence continues at coordinate 146,803 of JADLZK010004817.1, forward strand.
GAGTCGACTTTTATAAGAGTAGTTTCTAAGAGTACGAAACACAGAAATTTTATAAAAATTATTAATACAGAAATTTCACAAAAAAATGAATCTATTTTGTACGTACACAAAAGCGCAGGGAAAGCATCAGCAGAACACCCGCATTGCAGGCTGTTTAGTTCTGGGATTCAAACGCATTGCGAACGAGAGGAATACGCATCGACGAAGCAGATAAAAAACGGACAAAATCGACGATGCAGATAAAAACCGGACAAAAATTGGGATTGGGATTGTGACGTCGGCACAGCAGCATGTCGGCGAGGAGCTCGGCGGCAGCCCGGCACGCGCTGACGTGCATGGGGCTCGGGCAACACACCTACTCATGCGCGGCCGCGTGGCCTGCCGCCCCTGTCGCGTGCCGCCTGACGCCGGCGACAGCTCTGACGCCGCCGGAATCGCGCGGTCTGCCCGGCGCCCGGCACCAAGAGCTGCTCCGATCCGAAGCCAGCGTGCGGTGCGGTGGTGGCTGGGATCATCGTCCGACTCCGATCCGGGTCAGCTGAGCATCAGCTCCCTTTGTCAGTGGTGGTGGTCGCCGGCCTGCCCAGCTGCTTCGTTTACGTGTCTGTCCAGGGACCGAAAGGTCCAAATCAATCTGTTTGGCACGCCACCACGGGTCTCTACGTGCAGTTCAAACATGAAGAACACGTGGCACCTGACAGCGTCCTGCACGTTTTAAAGCTGCTGGCGCCTACGTGGCAAGTTTAGGCGACGGGCTTTGCCATGCTGTCCTTGTCAGGCGGCGGCAGCCATCAGTGGGCGTGGAACAATGGTACTAGTACAGCAGAGTACACTCCTCCTATAGGCCCCTTTGATGATACAGTACTCCGTAGGTTGAAACAAAAGAAAGCACATCCTGTCCAAAGGGAAAATAAGCGTAATTTTTAACTTTTAGAAACTATGTTTGACCACTCTCATCTTATTCAAAAATTTTATTTAAATTATAAAACAAATTATGTTGTTAAAATATAGTTTGTGATGTAGTAAGTAAGTCATAACAAAAGTAATAATATTTGTAGAAGAAAGTTAAATAAGATGAGCGGTCAAACACAATTTGTAAAAAGAAAAAAAAAATTGTGTTTATTTTTGGGACGGAGGAGTACACACTCGTTACCACAAATAAATGTAATTTTTTTGATTTTTAAAGGTTTTCGCTTTTGACCGCTTATCTTATTAAAAAAATTAATAAATGTTGTTTTGTTTGTTATGACATATTATTTTATTAAAGTTATTTTCATTATAATTTATTTATTTTATTATTTACGAATAAAAAATGCTTAGATAAATAAATAAATCATAGGAAATGCTCATAAAATTTCAAAGGAAACTTCCCTTTCTCTTCAATTCTATAGGAAAACTATTGCCTCATGGAAAAAGATCCTATGCACAAGGAACAATGCAAACAAATGAATCTTAGGACTAGCTTTGTGTTCATGAGAGTGGTATATAATAAATTAGGTTGATTAAGAAAGCAATCACTATTTACTCCAAAAAAAATCTTTTAAGATTCCATTTGTTTCTCCTTTGCCTATCAAAACACCTAGGTATGAAAGCTTCCTAAGTTTTTGAATCCTTTTGTTTTACAATTGTATTCCTATAGAGTTCCTATAATTTGCCTATCCTATGCTTTTGCAATCCTACATTCAAAGGGGGACTAAATTGATTTCTGATGCCTAATGCTCCTCGTACTGTATCCTTGGATTCTCACACCCTACATTACTAGCCAGGATTTCAACATAAAAGGCTCCGTTCAAACAAAAAACAAGCATATGTGACAAAATACACATACATTCAAAATGTACATAAGAACTAAATAAAAATGTTTTGTGTTATAGTACAAAAGAGATGGAGAAAATTATTGAAGACTACTTTTTAGTTAAACAAACTTGACTAAATTTACATAAAAGAATAGTATTGACATTTTATGGCTCCAAAATAGACATATAAGAATATTTCATAACTAATCTAACAATACTTTTTCAAAGATTATCATAAATATAAGTATTTTTTGTATGGATTTATTTAAGCTTAAAGGTATATGACTCGATGATAAATGAAAAATATATATATTGTGTCTTTTTTGAAATAGAGGGAAAAGCTCTAAATACCATTTCAACTCTAAAGGGTAGATCTAAAAAACATCTTCGTGAGCATTTGAGATACGAGTTTCTTTATTTGATAATACATATCTGGTTATTATTGTGAGTTCTCATCCAACTCCTACACTTATTATCTTGGCCGCTCATTAGGTTTTTGTAAGGACACTCATAACGTAGATTCTACCATAAGTCTAAAACTATTTATTTACTTGGGTATCGTGAACCTAGAGTCCAAATTAAAAGTCTTTTTGTTTCTCCCTCTCTCATCTAAATATCTTTGTCATCAACGTCGGAAAAGTGCAATGAATATGATGGTAATAAATAAGGTTTTGAGGCTACATGATGAAGTCTGCGTTGTGAAGTCTTGCTAAGGCGATTCTCAATGAGGAGTTTCATAGAGTCTAATGAATATTAAATATATATAAGTTGTAGTATTTATTATATATGGGCATGCAGCCCGACCCGCCGGCCCGGCCCGTGGCAACGATTTGGCCGGCCGATCTGATGCAGGCGTGCACGGGCCGCCATACTAACCCGTGGCACGCATCGGGTCCACAGGAGGCCTGTTAGGGTATTATGTTGAGTATGAATTTGGCCAGTGGCCCAAGCTGCTCCCTGCCTCTTTCCTTATCCTTTCCCCGTCCCAAGCTGCGCACGCTGCACGCCGCACGCGCTTCTCCGTCCTCCCCGCGCCGCGCCCGCCGCATGCGCTCCTCCGTCCTCCCCGCGCCGCACGCCGCACGCGCTCCTCAAAATCCTCCCCCGCGCCGCACGCTGCACGCGCTCCTCCTGCGACCGCGACGGGCAAGCCGAGCAAAGCGCCGCCGTCGAGCTTGGCTGGGCGGGACCGACGAGTTGGCTTCTGTCGTCGTCTCCGAGCTTCCCCGCGGCCCCACGATGCCGGCGACCCCGCGCTCGCCTTCTTGGGGCTCCTCGCCACGCAGGCCGCGCTCCACTTCCTTCCCTCCCTTCTCTGTCGTCGGCGGCGGGCGGCACGGCGACCACGGGCGACGACGGGCGGCACGGGCGGCACGGTGGCACGGCCAAATGGCCCGCGGGCCTTTGCCGTGGGCCGGTGGCTGGCACGAGCACGGCCGTGGCACGGCACGGCCGGCACGGCGGGTTGGGGCCGTGCCGGCACGGCACGATGCGCATGTATATAGTATTTATGGAGTAGTTTCTTGGGGATGTGCTAAAAACTGGGTCATTAAACCCTCAGGCACTAACATAAAGCGACTGCTCGTGCCTCCTCCCTCCTTCTACCTCAATGCAATGCTATGCAATGATAAGCCGAGCTCACAAGTATTCCAGCCAACCACCGGCATTATTTGATGTGGATGGATCAGATGGGCGCGGCGCATGCATGTGACTATGTGATGTGGTGACACTCACCAGCCCGGGGGCCCGTATTTAGCGTATGCAGCAGCACCTAACCTCTAATCCCCAACCGATCGACGTGCGATGTGCTACGAACCACTCATTAGCTTCTCACCTCACTCCCATCTCATTCACTGGAGAAGCGCATTAAAACAGTTTCTTCTTTTTTTTTTTTGAGTGGAGAAAACAGCTAAAAGCAAAACTTGTGGCTGACAAATCTCAAAAAAAAAAAAAAACCTTGTGGCTGGCAGCCGCCGCCGATTTGTCAACGCGGGCCGGGCGGAATCCAGCTGCTGTCATGGGCCGCTGCCGGTTAGGCTCAGCACATTCGGCCCGGCCCAGAATAAACGTTTAATATTTGTTGGTACACAAGAGCTGCCGCTATTCAAATTTGAAGTCCTGCTCCGCAATCCTTCCAGAAGTCCCCTGCGCACGCCAAGCGGAGCCGCGGAGAAGCGGCACCGGGGCCATGGAAGGAGACCAAGCCGGCGTCCGACGCCGCCGCGGCTGCGCACCTCGCCATGATCCGCTGCGCCAGGGCCTCGCTCCTTCCTCGCCTCCCTCCGCCATCCCCGCGGTCCGACGCAGACGCAGGATCGCCGCCGGACCTCCTCCTCCCTCGTCTGCCGCAGCGGTAACTCCCCGCTCTCGCGGCCTCGTTTTGACCCCCCCGTTCTCCTTCCACCGCGTCAGAAATTGACCGTGCGCGCGCTTTGCACTGCAGGAGGTCGCGCGGCTCCAGTCGAGGGGGCTCCTCCGCCGCGAGCCGCGGCCCCACGCACGGGTCGCCGGTTCCGAGCTACTCCTCGTCCTCGCTGTGGCGCCCACCGTCCTGCTCCTCCTCCTTCTCCTCGGGCTCCTCTAAGCTATGGCTCGGCTGGCGGCGGGGGCTGGAGTCTGAAGCCTCCTCTCCGCTCCGTGCTCTGTGAGTTGCTTTCCGGTGCCTGTGATCATGACGTTCGACCGAGTTCAGTTTTTGGTGTTGGTGGTGGCGAGGGTTTTGGAGTGCACTAGTTAGGTGTTCGATCAAATGCTTGTTTGAGTTTGGTCGCGAGTAGATAAACAACAGATTTGGCCCTTTTTTGGTTGGATTGCCCTGTCGACCGATGAAACCGACTGCTGTGTGAATATAATGTGGCTTGGGTTCGTATGTGCTTGGTTGGCATTCGACGAAATGCTTGTTCATGTTTGGTGATTTCATTTTCAATTTGATTCTGGTGCTTGTTGCCAACAGAAAGTTTTGTGCGTTCTGCCTCTGGCAGATGCTGCATGTTTGGTCATGCACATCGGGTGTGGTGCTTTTAAAAATAGGATGATGCAGCCGAATGGATTTTCCATGAATTGCTCTGAAGCAGATTGTGCCTGCACTTGTAGGATTATGTATGGGTTGCTCTGAAACGTATTCAGAGCAGCGTTTCTCCTCAGTTGATTTACTGGAGAACAACAGAGGAGTTGCAACGCGAAAGTTGCTCATCCTGTTGGTTGAGAAACATCTGATTGCTTTTGATCAACCCTCTCTTTGCCATGTGAATTGTGTGAACAGTCTTTGGATGGAAGACTATTTCTAGTCAAAATATGGTGTAAAAGAACCTTCTTACTATCTCTGAACTAGTGGTAGAAAAGACCTTGATCCTGCTCTGAAAGTACCATAGAAGTGGCCTGCGTCTAGCTCAGACCTTCAATGGCTTATAATTTAGGGTCCACAACCCCAGTAAGCCATTGTTTCCATTACATATTTTATGTTGATAAAAATGTTCAGCACTTAATAAGCCTAAAAATCAACTGATCTGCAGGACAATAAGCAATAAGAGTAATATATTGGATGCCGCTGTGGCTTAGTAGCTTTATACTAACTTGTTTATAACTAGGTCATACATAAGCCTACAGAATCCTTGTAATTTTGCTACACATAAATAATGATTTCACTAGCGACACTTAAACAACAACATGAAAGCATACATTAAAATACCTCATCTGATATGTCCAAAGGTTGTCATATTCAGCAAGCATCCAGTAGCTGTTTAGCCCTCGCACAAGCGAGGATAGAGGTTCGCCCTGCCTCCATTAGCCCTACATCACCCATGAAGATGGTGTAGTTCTCAGCCTCTGAGATGGTCTCCTCCACCATCGATAGTACCTCTATCATGCGGAGATTACGGAAGCAATTAACATTACTAGAGTCATACTCCATCAACTTTAGAGCTTGTTCAAGTATCACTCTCCTGATTCCAGGGCAATCAGCATTAGGCTCCATGTTCGCATTCAATGCGCCGACAAGGCAGCTTCACAAATGTTACCTTAATCTGACCATACTCAAAATCTCGAGGCGAACTCCTGAGGATGGCTTCATATATATGTGAACTAAGGGCAATGAAGATTTCTAGTTCTTCACCCTCTGCACGGAGTATTTCTTTCTAGCACCTATCATGAAAAGAGTAACATGAAACATAATCATAAGTATTGCAGTTACACTACACCTAATTAGTCAAGCATTAAATAAATAACCCTATAGTAAAATATTATGGATATTATCTGAGGTATGTCCTTTTATTGCAAATTATGATTCGTTTTTAGTTTTGTCACAAGTCAAATTTCTCTACTTTTGATCATTAGTCTTAGTCTAGAAAAATGTGTTAACAATTGTACAAAAATTTAAATAAATGCACTTTACGGCTAGTTCTTAAAAGAGTTAAATGAAACTGAGTTGATGTCGTGGAATGTTGATAAAGATTTTCCATAAACTGATTGAAGTTAGAAAAAAAGATGTATACTAAAATTAGAAATTGAACTGCCAATTTGGAGCGGACTGAGTAAGAAGGTTGAATTAGTTTTCCTTAGAAATGGAAGATGTTTCAGCCGCTTACTTAAGTTTTATTACTGCCAAATAGTAGTTTGGATTAGTAGTGCTCACCATCCGTGAGATGTAAGATATTTGCTTCAAGTCCATGTCTTGAGCTCAGGTCGAGCATGCATGCACACGCTCCATAACAAACTAGCTGCAACACATCTGTACCTTTCAACATGGATCATGGTTGTGAGTTCCTCAATGAATGAATACCTGGTTTGCCTAGCATAGCCAGGCAGTTGCCGACATTGCCCTATTGTCAACATTGCTAATGCTTGTCCTGCAACCTTCCTTAGGGCTTCTCTGGGTGAGAAACACTAGCACCTGTACTGCTGGAGGGCTCGTCTGGAGTGAGAAATGCATGCATTAATCTGGTAATGATTCTTTGAACACGCCCAATCGCCAGTCTCATGCTGGCATCGATAGCAAGGTTTCTAATAATTCCAGCCGCCGCCTTCCTCGTCTCATAATTACTTGTGATGTCTCCCAAGACCTCTGAGAGATTTCTCAAGAGAAAGGGATGGTTTGATATCTTCTTCCTCAGTGTTATGCCGGTCTCCCCGTCGATGCTTGTGAGCCTGTAGAATAGCTTCAATGATGAGTGAACTAGGACCTTCTTTTCAGAGTCAGTATATATGTTGTCATTTGTGGAAAAGCTTGTGAATCTTGTGATCTTCCGGATGAGGTCGGTGGCTTTGTTGATCTTTGCACAATTACTTTGATCGTAAGTAGCTCAAGCTTTGAATAATTGACATACCAATTACTGGGAGAAGATCCTGCTCTGTCAGTGGTCCTTCCTGGGGAACCGAACAAAATTCAGAAACTTGTTGCCATCGTCTGGCTATCCAGGAGTTGTGTTCGTTACCACCAATCTGTTGTGTTGAGCGCTCTTGTGTTTGGAGAAGATTACCACTGTTTGGAACTTCATCTCCCTTTTCCATTAGATTACTAAAAGTACTGTTATTTAGGAATACTATATCATTATTTTGCTCTTGTTCGTCATCTGCATCCAGAAGCAGGTTCCCTCTCTTCCGCTGGCTACCATAATCCAATAGTAGGGACACATTATGAACTATCCCAGGGCAGTTGTTGACGGAGGGAGGGCTTTTGGCAAGCTGATCAATGACCTTTGCTGAAAAATAGTCTAATGGTTTCATCCTCTCTGTCTCGGCCTGTCGGTGCAACATTCTCATTATACTGGTCATCGTCTCTGTCGATGCTTTTTGAGCTTCACAAGGAGCTGTGTCCTGGTTTGGATCTCTCTGTAGAAGGGTGTGTGCAGTCCGGATCCCATGGAGTTGCCTCTTGGTTGAGTCTGAATTTAGATAATTGATGGCGAAGTTGCAATAGGCTGATATTTGGAGCAAGCACATTACTTTCCATGCATTTCTCCAAGGCATATGAGTAATACAAATCGACAGAGTCCACTCCCCACTGACCTTTGAATCCCCACAGTTGATGAGAAATCTTCGAGGGATGAATGAGAAGATCTTGGCCACATGCCACAAGATACAGTGCTCTGGCCAAGTACCATCACATAGAAGATGTATAAAGATGGTGCAAGGTTTATCATCATCAGCATCGCCTGCAGCACCACTTGGGCCGGTGCTGATGCAGGGGCTTGGCGTGGCACCATCTTGGTTACAATTGGTTTGGTAGTCCTCTGATGTATTATGCTAACAAGACGCATAAAGTGGGAGCACCACTCCGGGTACCGCCGCAGGAATCTGAAAGTTTCCAAATGAGAGCGCTAGAACTAGGGTTGATGCTTCGACTGCAATGATCACAGAAGGTTCCATGTACCAATAATCATTGTTGTTGAACGAGAATGCATATAAGAGTGCACCAATCATGCAAAGATCAGAACAAAGTCGACGCCAGAAATCTTGTTTCCCGCCCAGAACACTATCCGCTAGCGGTATTACATGAACCTCACTTACCAACTGTCACCAGGAGCGCCACCACAAGCATCACCCATACACTACAAATATGGCTATGGGCCATGTGTATTTCGTGCCGACTAGGACGCGTATCGATCATCATAGGGATGTGTGCATCTTGTTTTGAAGGATAATATTGATACAGAGCCCCATCCAGTAGGATGATTGCAACCACGGGGCTCCATGTGATATGGCACGCACCGCAGCCGCAGTGGAAGCGTGCTGCAGATGGGCTCCCGAGTCAGCCAACGGCCACTAGTACTACTGGCGGGAGGAAGGCTGGTGAGGAACCAGTAGATCCTTCGAGAGAACAAAACACCACCACACCGTTGAAATACACTATAAGAATCAAACCACTCCAGCCAAGAGGTCTAAAAAAAGCACCTCTAGTGCCAAAGAACAATTTATAATCAGTTCTGTTGTTGCGACTGAACATCCTGAAAGTTGCGCATGCATGATGAATAAGTACAGTCTTAGTAAGTGCCTAACAACACTAAATCCACCCATTCCAAGCTGAAAGCAAAATAGTACACTATATATTTTTACCGGATGCTGCACTGGACACGATTTTTACTAACAAAAGCACCTCCAGGGCTCCAGCTGTCCAGCCTTCATCGCATTGCGTGCACTGTTTTTTCTATCATGCACGCGCGCGTGAGGGATCAACGACGGTCCACGCGTGCTTTCGCTTTTACTAAATAACTAATTGATGGCACCTTTTGTCGATGCCTCTTTTTCGTGTGTAATTTTCATGAGGCTATCGACGTTAGTGTTAGTCTGAACCTTTTCGCAGCGTTGCCTGCCCCTGCCCATCAATTTTCAGACCAGTCGGACACATTCAGACCGGCGTTGTGGTAGATGTTGTCGGCGTCGTCGGCTTACATCGCAGTAGAGCGGTGGCATTTCAAAATGGCGGGAGCGAGAGAATACATTACAGTACAGTCCCCCATGAACGCCTTTCATCTTGGTCGTCTCGGGACTCCAAAACCATACCCTCCATCCATTTTGCACTGATCTAGTGCTCATGAAAGTTTAGCATCCGAGAATACATGCAGGGCATGCCTGAATTTAATTTCCTCCAGCACTACGGCCCTACCTAGCCACACTGATGAACAAACTGAAATATAAGGGAGCCTAGCTCTTCTAACATCAGATGCTCCCTCGGCTAGGCACAGCTGTCGAGCCCTGATGGTGCTCCTAGCTACAACTTGCACCACCGGAAGCTAGCGACTCTAATCTACTTGCAACAGAACGAACGCTACTTACTACTACTAATACTACTACTGCTACTACCAGCAGCCAGCCTTCCTTCTTTACTTACCTTATCTAGGGCCCAACATCATCCGAGCCTTTCGACGCGATCTCCTTCTATCATCCTTGCCTCCCTTCTTCGTAACGCACTGCTGATCAGCCGCCTCTTCCCTCTCCTGCAGGGCCAGAATCCTCTCCTCAATGCTGTCCTAGACGATGAGCCTTATCACCTTCACTTCTTTCTTCTGTCCGATCCGTGCACCCCTGTCCATGGTTTGCTCCTCTACCCCGGGTTCCAGGGGTCGAATAGGTACACAGTCGGTATGCGGCGGAGGTTCACACCAGCTCTCGCGCTTTCAAGCTGGCCAGTAGCACAGTTGGGGAGTCAGGGCCACCGCTGAGTGAATTCTGGATGACTTGCAGCCTCTTCGCGACTCATTGAGCCGCCGAGGACGTGAGTGTCTTGAAGCCAGCATTTTTGAGAGCGCTTCCAGCAAGATCAGCATCTGCTTGAACTGAGACAACTGACTTCGGCGATGGGTCTGCATTCTGTGAATCCCTCAGCAGCTTCAGCAAAGGCTTGCACCTTGGAGGACAGGGGGTCTGTCAGACCTCAAGGTTGCCTGATCCATCTTGTTTTACCTCTGGAGCAAGGAAAAAGGTCATCTTTTGGATAAAAGTCGCCTGCATATAGGACAGCGGGAACTGGAGCTCTTGAGGATTTTCATGATGCAGGTTTGGCAGTATATATGAGTGCAGCTTGTTATGATAGTTTTAGTTGGTGGACAGAGGCAAATTGACAATCAAAAGTCATCTCCATCATCAACCAATGAGGCCAGTTTTCTTCAACAGCTCTGGATGGATACATCTGCATGAAGGCATATCAAAGTGAAAGATGAACACCACATCAGGTTGTAAAAGATCATGCAAAAGGAAAAAGAAAATCTAACCTGTTAAAAATTATAAATCTATCTTTTCTCCCATTGTGTCCAGAATTTTAGTTCATATTTTATATCTCGAAAGAAAACAACGATTAGCCGTTAACTCATTATAAATTCAAGTATTTCTAGCTAATCAACCTAGGATTTCATTAAGCATTAATAACCAAGCTAATCACTAGATCTCACTGGAGTAACTGGTATGAACCATATAAAGGAAATATTTCATATTCCAGCCTATTGCATATATAAGGAGTTCTATAGGATTATTTAATGGTGATATAAATTTGACGCAATCAATACATAAAGAGTCAGATTAGTTTAACATAAGATTGATGTTACCAGATTAATCATGAAAAATACACATTGTAGACCATATTTCTATAGAAACTGCTAGTTAACGCATCAAAAAGGGTTTAAAATATGTGGTAGGAGGGAGTATTCCCACCATGATTGAATGTAAATTAACATTTTAGTTTAGTAATTACTAGGCCTGATAAATGATGATACATAAAGAAATTTTTAGGAACAAAAGGAATGAAACTTATTGCTGATGGTGTCCTTACAACATGGAAAAAGGCCCGCTAGTGCAGAGCTGCTAGTGCTATCTAACTTGGCTGAGGCAGATAACACAAATGACATTTCATGGCAATGTAGTGTCTTAGAACAATTGTGATCCTGACAATATTGAACTTTTTGTAGCAGCAAACAATTTGAAGGCACAAAGCTTGCTATGGCCTATGGTTACAAAAAGTCAAAAGAGTTAAAATAAAAGGACAAAAAGGCATACCTTCAAGAGTTTGCAGTTGCATGAAGCCATGCTTTCATGTCTAAAGGGACACAATGCAACATCATCACAGAGCTGGCGGAGCCTCAGAATGAAATAAAGGACAGTTGAGTAATTGCTCAAAATCGAATCCCTGTCACCAAATTCCTGAATTTTGGTTTTCCCTCCTTCTCCACCTGATCATAGAATTCACGCCCTCTGCAGAAAGATCAACATAACTATGCCAAAACAGTTTTGGAGGGAAGGTCAACCATGCTCTTGGTTCCAATGTCTATCCCTTTGATTCTGGCAGTGAAATAGCACCTAGGAGGCTTTCTGGAATAAGCAGACGACAGAAGAAATTCAAAAATTTTGGTGAGTGAAAGATAAGCAGTTTTTATATCAGTTTGAACATGCATTGTTTCAAACACCAAATTTACAAAATTAAAGCTAGACTAGTGTTTTCATGTTCTTTTTACTGCATGTTATACCATGTTGGAATTAGATATATATGCTGCTGAAAATTATATACATGTGGAAGCAAATTGTGATGGCAGCTGCCAAGTAATATTTGAGTTCAAAGCATACACCACACAACACAACAGCATACAGAGCCTGTATGACTTCCTACCACTAAAATAGAATGAGTTACACAGATAAGTAGATAACTGTACTCATCAGGTTTGCAGTTACGCCTTTCAGGCTTTTTACAATTCAAGAGCATTTGATACAGCTACCCATAGATTCTAGTCCCTAGATCTTTACGACAGTCAAACAATAAAGATGGCCAATAAAGTGAGAATTAAGAATAAAGGAAAAATTGAATCACTTACTTGCAAGCGTGACAAAACCAGTCTTATTCCCTTTCGCTAAGGGTTGCTGGATCAAGTTCTGCCAGTAGCTCTTGATTGAGAAAAAGGCTGGAATCTCAAAAATGCCATGAGGGGGTATAAATCAATCGAGCTGTTCTGAATAGGTGTCCCAGTGACGACCCAGCCGCCTCTCTGCATTCAAAGCAATGACCGCCTCGTCTCGCGCGCTGCAGAGTTCTTGATCATACGCGCTCAGTCCAGAATCACGCAAAACCACTCGGATCATCCTTCACATCGGGCGCAGTCCTCCCCGCCCAAATTCTGTCCCCAAGATGCTGTAGGAGGTGAGAACAAGATCATACTTCAGCAGCTCCTCTCTTATCTCTCGGCCCCGCTCGCCATGGTACATGTAAACTTTGAGGCTGCCTGCTTTTATGTGCTCCTCCAGCTGTGTCACCCCAAGATGAGAACACCAGGGTGGGCACACGACAAGCGTGGTCCGTGATCCCTCCTGCATCCTCGACCTTCCTCCGCTTTGCCTCTAGCCTTCTTCACCCCCACATTGCGAGCTTTAGTCCTCCCAATCAATGACAGGAGCGTAAGCGCCTTCCCTAGCCCCATATCATCAGCGAATATCCCACCTCTCAGCGGCGGCGGTCGTTTCTCCGTTTTCTGAGCCGTAAGCACGTTCTCGAATCCGCCATCTTCACATTGTTGCCAGAAGGGCGGCAGGTCGTCAGACTCTCCCGGTGCACCATCCATCCAGCAGCCTCCCTTCTGGTGGGCGAAGAGCTCTGACAGCACGACATCCCCAGGCGGGTCCATGGGCTGAATCTTGTTCTTCCTTCCTTCCCCACGAGCGAGAGAGAGCTTATCGACGTCGCGGTCGCCTTGATTTGGTCCGCCTCACGACCGCGGCGGCCTGGGGAGAGGGCGAACTCGGGGTGGTCGGCGTGGGATGAGGTCGAGGCCGGCCTCGTGAGCGCGGCCTCGACGACGGCGGCGGCGCGGCGCGGCGCGCGAAGAGGTGGACCTGGCAGGAGGGTGTAGGCGTTGGGCTGATGGGAGCCTGACCGTGGCACGATTCCCTGCGCCACGGCGATGAGGTGGGAGTCGAGGAGCGGGGCGAGCACCTTGGCGTGGACGCCTCGGGATGTGGCCGACCTGCTCGTTGCGGACGTTGAGGACCTTGATGGCGTTGGTGTGCGTACCGGTTGAGCGGGTCGCGGACCAGGTCGACGGCCTCGCGGCCGGAGACCTTGCCGCGGTAGTGGCGCATGCCGACGATCTTGGAGATGAGGAAGCCCAGGAGGTAGGACTCGCTGTCGTCGTCATCGGCGGCGGGGGCGGCGGGGCGACGCGGGGAGGAGGAGGCCGCCATGGTCGGTGACGGTGGGGGCCGCCGCAGTGGGGGAATTGGGGAGGTTTGGGATTGGGGGTTTTGAATAGGAGGCGGCGGCGGAGACGACGGAACCGTTGCGAGCAAGATTGGGGTTGGGGCGATGCGCCCTCAAGATTGTGGGAATTTTTACTGCTCCTCTTCCATCTTGTAACTGTTGGCGAGCAAGTGATTTCCTGAAGTTTCGTACTACTACTTTGGAGATC